>CBVK0101079810.1:0-15081 GCA_900067695.1 Picea abies
AAAGGAAGTTGGTGCTTCCAATGAATGTAATTCTTCAAGACATATAAGAAAAAGCATTATGTGGTTTTCTCTCGATTTGGGTTTCCACGTAAAACACTGGTGTACTGTGTATGTGTGTGATTGTTTATTTCTTACTACTCATTATTGGATAATAATTCTACATTGATATAACATTTAAAGAAAAAGGATTATAATTACGCTATTACTGATTCACCCCCCCTCTCAGTAATCCAACATCTTCAAAGAATAAGTTTGCTCAGTGCGCGTAAGAGAGGGATGTTACATACACCCCCTCTTGGTCTAAACTTTGTCTCGAAGTTTCATAGTATATAAGTGCCGAAATAATGGGTATCACAGTATCATAAGTCTATCTATCAAACAAAAATGGAAATTGTTGGCGCATATCATATGCGTCCTCCGAGGTTGCCGAGTGCGGATTATAGCTGTCCCACTGAACCTTGACCTCATCTACTATTCAACATCGTAGTTGTCGAATGCGATGATCCCAGATGCATATCGGCTCATCTATGAGAGAACCCTCCTCCGACACCCACAAGGTGCTCAAGTCAAACATGTGTAGGATCACTAATCACAATGTCTCAAATAGAGATGTGAAAGACATCATGCATACGCCTCAAGAATCAGGCAAGGCTAGTCATTAGGCCACGTGCCTCTCTTTTCCACAATCTCATAGGATCCCACGAACCTAGGAGATAGTTTATCCTCTTTTCCAAACTTGATCGAACTCTTATGCAGTTTCAGTCACAAAATTACTCGATCGCCACATCGTAACTACGGTCGACATGACACACATCGACATAACTCTCTTGTCGATCCTTTGCTTCCTTGATCCTTTGTCTTATAGTTTTCATTTAATATTCATTTCTTGGATCCCTTCCAATCCCACTAGGACCCTATCCTCAAGCTGATCCCAACTCAAAGGCGTTCGACATAGTCGCCCATAAAGAAACTCAAAAGGCTCCATCTTAATGGTTCTTTGGTAATTGTTGTTATAAGAGAATTATACCAGTGGCAAGAATTCTTCCCAATGCTTATGTTGGTCCATCAAGTACATGTGCAACATGTCTTCCAAGGTCTGGTTCATTCATTTGGTCTTCCCGTCAGTCTCTGGGTGATACAGAGTACTACAGTTAAGTTGGGTTCCCAAGGCCTCTTGGAAACTAGTCCAAAATCGTCCAGTAAACACCGATCCTCGATCGGATATAATCCTCTTAGGTACGCCATGTAGCCTCACAATCTCACTGATGAAAAATCTAGCTATGTCAGGTGTCTAATACGTTGCATGCAAAGGAATAAATGAGCACTCTTCGTCAGAGTGTTGACTACCAAACAAATCAAGTTGTGTCTCCTCGCCGTCAGTGGCAATCCAACAATGAAATCCATCGACCTCTTTGTACCAGTCATCATCGCATTGTAAAGCTAGAATATTTTCACATAGATTCGTCTGAAGAGGAAACACTAAGAATATGCGTGGTCTCTGACTTAATGCATTTGCCACTCGGTTCACTGTTCCTTTTATGTAAGAAATCTTGAAGTCGTACTTGCTAAGAAAATTTCGACCAACGTCGTTGTCTCGCGTTCTACTGGCTTTGCATAAAGATGTGTTGTAGTCCACAGTGTTTCATCTTTAGTTCAAATTTTCATCCAACAAGGTAGTGTATCCAAACCTTCAAGGCATATACAATGGATAACAACTCCAAATCATGCATCGCATAGTTCTCCTCATGCCTTTTCAGTTTTCTCGAGATGTAAGCGATCATTGATCTTCTTGCATTAAGACTCTGCCTAAACCTTCCTTGGATGTGTCGGTGCATACCAAGAAGTCCACGTCCATGTTAGGGACCTTTTGTATTGGTGTTGTTGTCAACATCTCTTTGAGCCTCCAAAATGCTTCCATGCATTTCTTGTTCCAAACAAACTTCTTGTTCTTCTTCTGCAATTTCGTGACCGGATTGGCTATCTTCGAAAATCCCTTGATGAACTATCGATAGTATCCTTCTAAAACCATGAAGTTATGCACTTTCAGGACATTCGTCAGTGTAGGCCATTCCATAATATCCTCAACCTTAGTTGGATCCATGACGATACCTTTGCCAGAGATGAAATGCCCTAAGTAGTGAATCTTTGATTGATAAAACAAGCATTTGGACAATTTCCCATACAATTTGTGCTCTCGCAGACATTGTAGTACCAAGTGCAAGTGCTCATCATGCTCCTTTGTTATTCGAGAGTAAATCAAAATATCATCATAAATACTTGGACGAAGCTGTCCAAGTACTCGCGAAACACCCCGTTCATCAAACTCATAAATACTCCCGAGGCATTTGTCAATCCAAATGGTATAACAGTAAACTCGTAATGTCCAAACCTCATCTTAAAGGAAGTCTGAGGGACGCCATCCTCCTTGATCTGTAACTAGTGATACCCTAATCGCAAATTGATCTTGGAAAACATTGTCACACCCTTCATCTGATCGAACAAATCGTCAATCCTTGGTAGTGGATAGTGATTCTTGATCATTTCCTTGTTCAATTGACGATAGTCAATGAAGAGTTTCCATGACCCATCCTTCTTTTGTATGAAAATAAAAATTGCACCCCACGATGACACACTTGGACGTATCAGTCCCAAGTCTAATAATTCCTTCAGTTTCATTCTCAACTCCTATAACTCTGGGGTCAACTACTCCCTTTTCATTTAACGCAAGGATCACATAAAGCTTACATCCCTTGCGAATGCTCTTCCATAGCTACAAGGAAGAGATGAACCTCAGGGAAACACCCTGGTTCTAACCTAAAATCATGCGTGTCAGTCCCTCATCATCGACCAAGATCAACCGTTTCATCTTACAGTTGAGTATCACCTCATGCGATTCTAACTAGTCCATACCGATCATGATGTCCTAAGATCCTAAGATCATGACATACAGGTTGGCCATGGTGACAAAATCTCCCAGGTTAAGGGTGCAGCCCATAACCTTTCCTCCAACCTTATGTTTGGCTCCCGAAGCCATCTCTACAAAGATAAACTCATCTGGTTCAACTTCCTTTACATTAATCCTTTTTATCACTGCACTAGAAATGAAGCTCTCAGTAGCACCGGGATATATCAAAATGATAAGGGTTTGGTTAGCGACAGTACCTAACGTGTCGAGCACAATCGACTGGTTCTCTGTGTAGTGGTTATTCACTGCTGCATGAATCTGATGGGCCTTGCCCAAAACTCCCATGGTAGTGGGTCCGGCTGATCTAGATGCTTCGGCCCTTTCCTCTGGGTAGTAATGCTGGTAATGTGGCTCCCCACAATCCAACACATTTTATTCGGTCTAGTATTCTTGGTAACTGAGGTAGAAGATGAATTCTAACAATAAGGCCAAACTTGAACTTCTTGACCCTACGTTTCTGAGTAATTTGATGCGGAGCATACCGAAGCAGCTCCAAAATAGGCCTCATACTCAGGCACCATGCGACTACCTTGTCACAAGGCATCAAACTCGTTGAGTTGATGCTCAATGAATTCCTCAAAAATATACTTGTCCTGGAACTGTTCCTCGAATAGTTCCCATGACACATCATCAACGACCATGTTCAATTGTGGCAGGAGCGTCTTCCACCAAAGAAGAGCGCTCCCCTTCAATTGGAAGACCACCATGCAGACCTTCTTATTGGAGGTATGGTCGCGAAGTGCAAGGCACATCACCATATTCTCCAACCATGCCTCGATGGATGCGTTGTCCAGGTCACCAAAGAACTTGGGAAACTTGACCTTCTCGAGTTCATGGTGAAAGCTAATGGTACTGATAGGGGTGCACTATGGATCCTCAGGGGTATAGGTGCCCTGACCTCATCTCGGTACAGAAGGTGCGTCAAGGCCTTTGACCATCTCTAGAAGGACCCTGGTCAAATGATCATCATCCCTTACAACAATCGAATCCATCCCAAGGGATTTTTCCTCCCCCATGGGATTAGACTCCGAGGGTGCAGACACTTTTGGAGGCATCGCACCTCCTTCCACAGCACCATGCCGCAACCTATGTGGCGTCCTCTAATCAAGATCACCGCCTGGAAACATTAAGGTTTTAATTAGCACTAGGTTCAAAACTCAAAGGTTTACTATAGTGGAAATCCTGACGATCCACAGTCGCAAGGTTGAACCTGCTTTGATACCATATGTAATGCTCCCTCAACCGTTACGACTAACAGCGAAGAAAAAGTGATTTTTTTTTTTCTTTCTTTTAGGAAGGGAGGCAATGACAACAACAGTTGAACCACCCTATCCTGACGATGAACACACACATGCAGATAAGGCAACAGGTAACAGTAACTCAATGCACTAGCACAACAAGCAACTGGGCGAATCATGTGTAAATCATAAGAGGGGAGCGACTACCCGTCTGACACAACACAACAATGCCTATAGGCTAAGGGCAATCATCACAATCCTGACACAACAGCCTTGACGACCAGCACTAGAACCTCCATGGTGTGCAAAACCCATACACATGAGGGCATTACAACCCAAACACCAAGTACCATTTACAAATCACCTGAAGGCACAAAGTTACGCCACTGCATCAACAATGATATTATCATGAGGCAACTACAACTTTTATTATACCAGGAACCTTCAAGTTCCTGAAACAAAACTTTACAAGTATAAGAATTCATTGAGGTAAAGGGTTAATACTTATTAATTATTATATAAAGGTTAAATTAACTATCTCAAATCTGAATAGCTTATCTATTATTATTATCACTTAACTTTAAAATTAAAAGAAGAGTTGGTTAAACCAAAACCTTCCAAGTTACTTAAATAACATTGGGCTCCAATCCGCAATCCATCATGTATGCTTACACTAACTATCTATCATTATGCAATTTGACAACCTGAATCCTTGAGGTGAAACAAATAACTAACTAGGTAAAACATAAGACTCTTCAAGTTAAAAAAATAATTTCATAAGCAAAATTTGTTTTTAATACTAAACAACTCCTGTACACAACTAGACCTTGATGCATAACCTAGACTTGCTAAATTTTAAAAATCTTTTAAAACTGAGAACCAAAGAGAATATATCAATATAATGGAATTGCAGTGATATCACTCAGTTATATCGCTACCTTTAAGAAGGTTTAGCAAAACATTAAAAGAAATTGCAAGGGGTTAAATATGCATGTTGTCGGATGTCTTAAGGGATGAAAATGCAGTCTAAACCAAGGATATCCATGTTGTCTATTAACACATGGGATGGTTGTTTATAAAAACTACTGAGCAAATAAACAACTAGATGTCTATTAAAAAGCATATTAATGCGCTCTATAAATATGCCATCACAGTCAATTAATAAACCAATAAATTCGTTGTCCTAGCCATGCTAACACACCTTCTAGAGGTGCAGGCTAGTGATTTATAGCACACTGATCTTTAGATGCATTAAGGTTGTCTGCTAAGGCTGCCTATCAGAATGTAGTGGCTATTGTTAAGGGTCTTAAGCGCAGAGATTGAAATGATAATCAATTGTTGTCAAAATTATTAAATCGTTGTCAAATCTAAACACAAAAACACTCTCTCATCAACCTATAAACTCACATTATTAATCTCATGTAAACACACTATCATCACATCAACACTAAAAAAAAACGCAGTTATCAAATGATGGCTTGAATGCGTGGTCTATTATCAGATGGGATATGTTGGAACAAAAATTGAAATTTTGGCTTTCAGTAGCTTAGGAGGAAAATTTTTATAGTGTTTAGCTACTGAAAGTGCAGACTTTCGGTAGCTTAAATCTCGAGTTTCATATGCCATTAGCTGCCGAAAGTGTATCGGTCGAGACCAAGGGTTCAAGTGCCACACATCAAGCCACATGGAGGAAGAGCTCACGATTAGGCACGAAAAGAATGCAATAAATGACATAAAATCACTATAATAGGGTTTAACATAAATGCCACATCACCATTTCGAGGTTTCGGCCATCGGAGGTTCGGTCGACGTAAAGATTTTAACCACTACTTTGTTTCCCAAAACCTGAAATCCCAAAATAAGGGTTTTGGTACTTTCAGTGGCTTACGTAAATTTGAAATCGCATCGTTAGCCACTGAAATCCATGACTTTCGGCAGCTAAGATACCCTTTTTTTCGACGTGTTAGCCACCGAAATCGTAGATTTTTCATATGCAAAAACCTGCCTTGGGAAAAAACTATTTTTCTCAGCCTTGGAGAGGCTCTTTTCTGCGTTCTAATAGTCTATCGACATCTACAGATCCTAATATTTCCATTTGTTTCTTCATAATTTTATTTGGATGTTGGGAAGGTAGTCAAAGGTCCCCTGAAAGATGAGGTTCGTTTTCAGAAATGTGGCATTTTTTACTGTGCCGAGTCATCATTTTCAAATGATGATTCTGAGCAACTAGAATATAATTTTGAGAAACGGTCAGAGGTTTTTGTGCCTAACACATCATATATCAATAAACTCCCTCATTTATCCTACAGTTGTCACAGATTGGGAGAATCGAATCCATATCCGAGCCCTAATTTTCAGATCTCAGAATTTTCCTGTTTTCACACATGTTTGTAAAATGAAGATCTGGGGAAAATGGAAATGGATCTCAGGGAAATGAGAGATTGCTTAGAAAAAAAATATTCAAAAAATCCTCTTTCAGTTTATACACAGCTATCACGATTTGAGAGATACAGAACCATAACCGCAACCACAATTTTCACCTGTTTGGTCCGTTTTCTAATGGAAAAAAGTTTCCAAAATGGATGGTAACTGTTGTTGTATTTTGGGAGGATTTCGACCTCAATACCTACATGAGATACTTTTTCATTTCCAGAGGTATTTCTTGGTAATTAGAATCATTTTTCAGTTATTCTAAAGGGGGAAAAAAGACTAATATTATTGTAATCTTCTTGAAAAAGAAGAGGAGGGGGGGGAAAGACACACAGGAGTAGTATTCCTGGGCTGTATCTTTCATTTTAAATTTAATAAAAGATTGCAGAAGCATGTTTTATCCATATC
Source organism: Picea abies (assembly GCA_900067695.1). Classification (NCBI taxonomy): domain Eukaryota; kingdom Viridiplantae; phylum Streptophyta; class Pinopsida; order Pinales; family Pinaceae; genus Picea; species Picea abies. Next base: position 7,042 of record CBVK0101079810.1, read on the forward strand.
AGAGATTCTTGTGATGTTTCTTGCAGAGTTTGTCCATTTTCTTAGTTTCAATATCACTCCATCTATCTTTTCTTCTCGATTTGTAACTATTTTGTAATAGAATTCATCCTCTGTTAGATGCTTCGTTGCAGACTGGTTATAGGTTGTTTCTTGCAGAGATCAAGGTTCAAAATTCATCCTCTGCTAGATGCTCTGTCCCAACCATCTTTTTCCACTGATTTATGTTTGGAATTCACTCATCGCTAAGTCCTCCTTGTGTATTGATACCTTTTCTTTTTATTCTATTGCCATACTTTTATAAATCCTTCTCTTTGTAATCATCTTCTACCTCACCTCTGTTCCATGGATTTCCATTGCTGAAACAGTCTTATTATTTCCTTGATTATTTGACTCCATGCCCAATGGACTACCTCCCGGTCCAACCCATCAACCCTAAAACCCTCAAAACTATTTGTTACCCACAGATCTTCCCGTTGTTAAGCTTATTGGATATCCTATCATGACATATATTTGAGATATCCCTCTCAGATTGGAAGGGGAAACTTCTAATCAAAAGTGGTTCGTGGTTATCTCATAATTTACTTTCACGCAATCCAAATCAAGTTCTGAGTGATAAATTGTTTTTTTATTTAAAATGTGCTAAGGCTTGGCTCTATTACATCTTAGAGTCAACTCTTGTTACAACAGGATATTCAGTATAATAAATAAAACTTCTTGTCTATAGTAAATTTGTTGTCATCTTATTTATACAGGGGATGACAAAAGGAACAAAAACTTTCGTTGCTTTAATAAAATCTATGTAGAGAAAAATTACTATATGGTAAAATCATTGTCTGCACAACTACTAGATGAAGACACAGTCAGCCACAACAGGGTTAACACCATACGGGATAACACCAATGGTGATTTGCTTACAAGAGCGTTGGGTATACAATCATTATCAATCGATGGATAACTGTTGTCATGCACAACCATCATGCACTAAAATCATTGTCCCAAGGTGTGGGTAAGATTCGTATCCAAAAACAATCAATTTCTCAATCCATTAGTAGACTCATAGTCTCTATTATAAGGGGAACGTAGACCTATCAAACATAGACGCAGGCCCCCAATAAATTCACAGACAGGTATATATGTTTGCTGTCACAACCAATAGTTGTCGATTTCCCAATGCTACCTATTAAATAAAATATTGTTGAAATAAAAGATATAGTTGGTAGATACAATTTCCATCTATTAAAATGATACGGCTATAGATTCATGGTATCACTATGCTATACATTCAAAATTCATTGTACAAATAATGCTGGCCATACTCACCATAAGAGGTGTGTAAGCGAATTGTGATGTAACAAACGAACATCGTTGTGCAATAAGTGTAATGAAGGTTAATATCACAGGGAAAACTCACCATCAAATTATAATGGAAACAAATAGTATATTCGCCATTCGCCATCAACGATTTTTTAAAACACATAGTGCATTAAAACGCAAAGTACATTCTCCAACAATTACATTGAAACACAGAGTAATTATGGGTTCACACACATTTGATCAAGGGTAAGTCCAATTCCTATCACTGTGTGGTGTCGCTAACTTCCACAAGTTCTAAATAATGTAGTCTAAATAATTTAAAAACTGTCAATTGAGTCAAAGTAAAGCGTAGAGGTAAAATCATAGGCCATAGGTGTGAAAACGTAAGATAAGATTTGCACAGTAAAGGCAGACCAGATGTATAAAAACCACAGAGTAAATTTGTTGGTAAAAGCATTAAAAATGTAGACGACATTCATTTAAAAATGCAGAGATCAGTTCATTAAATTGCAGAGATCCTTTCATCAAACGCAGAGGGTAATAAGTGGATCGCAGAAGGAAGGATAACAATCGCAGAAGTACTCATTCGCAAAAGGAGCAAGGCAATCCATCAATCATGTACTATTGACAAGGGTAGATAACTGGGCAAGCATCCTTCGCTCATCATCCACGCACATAAAAGAAGGGCATTAGAACCTATAGGTCATTGTGCATTGAAGTGACGACCGTTGATTTGGCTCCTGGACTACTACTCAGGTGTGGACTGACGAACTAGGGATGAGGTCAAAGACCAAGCATAAAATCTTCATAAAAATCAATTTAAAACCAATAGGACAGTCACAACATCAAGGATCGAATGCCAAGGGAATCAAGTCAAGTAGCAATCTTAAGGCTATGGGAATTTAAGTTCTCGGTTAAACTGCTAAGTCAAACACCTTCTTTACACAGTTAAAAAAAATACATAAATGAAAGCGTAAGGTCTATAATACTTTATCATGTAGAATCAAAGTAAGTGTATCGTAGCCCAAGTCGTCCACTCTGATTTTTTGTCCTGTGCGCTCCATGTAGCTCCTGCTTGACGACCGATGAGACTTTACCGATACCTCCCAGCCAACACTAGGAGTACTCTTCTTCCCCCTTAGCCCCCCGATCTGCAAAGGGGCCACACACATTGAACCAAAGATCAGCTAGCTCCCAGATCGCCTCGCAAGGATGAGCTACCACTCCTCACCAAGCTGGGAATCCCAACTCCCATAAGCTAAGTTAGTGAAGTCTAAAATTCTGCAGTGTAACGTTACGCATCATAGAGGAGATCCATCATCCTCCTCCTCCCTCCTTTATATAGAGTTTCCAAGTCATTTACTTTCCCAAACTCCCATTTAATTTATTGTTCAATAATTTAATTCATAAAAATCCTCCCCATACATGTGTCACCCATCCCCTTCATCGCACGATAAATTAATTTCATTAATTAATTAATTACTCCTATTTCCCTCACCCACCTAAAAACATTCCTAGAATCCCTCCTAGGTGTCCCCATATTCCTTTACACATTTTAATGACTTACCCCCTTACTGATTTACTAGTTGAGTTCAATTTAGAAAGTTCTTAAATGCAAGATACCTTACTAAGTTAGTCATTCTGGTTTTTTTTCCTTATGTTTCCCTTTCTCTTTATGTTTCCCCCTTTTCCCTTAGTTTTCTAATTCTTTTAAATTTCCCTCTTTCCCTTTTCATTTAAAACTCAAATTGGCAAGTGTAGAAAATTACCTTTTTCCCTTTCTCTTTTTAATTAATAAATTTTTAATTAGGATATGTAACAAAACAATTATTTCCCATTTTTCCCCCTTTTTAAATTTTATCCCCCAAAATATTTTTTTAAATTAAATGAATTTCTTACCCCCTTCTCGTCACATGATTAATGATTAATGATTATTATTATTATTATTATTATTATTATTTATATAAATATATATTTTTTATCACAAGTATCACTTAGACCTAGATTTTATTTTCCTAGGCTGGGCGACATTTTATTAGGAAAATTGTTTTAAATCTTTCTCATCACCTCATTTGTTCTAAGGCCATCTAGGTTTATTCATTTATTAATTAACAATGCGGCGTACCCTTCAGGACGCACTAGGTGCTCCAAGGGTGCCACTTGCCTCCTTTTGTTTCCCTTGCGCAACATGCCCTCCAAGATGCACTACGTGCTCCAAGGGTGACACTCGCCTCATCCTGTTTTTATTGCGCGCCATTCCCTTCAGGACACACCACGTGCTCCAAGGGTGCCACTCGCCTCATCTCGTTTTTCTTGCGCGATGTTCCCTTCAGGACGCACCACGTGCTCCAAGGGTGCCACTAGCCTCTTGAATGACTTGGTAGACATCAAAAACCCCTGGAGTCAATACTTTGTGAGGTGATATTGTGGGAGACTAAGGGCCTCTAAGGAATAAGGCCCCTTCCTTATTACACACCCCTTAGAATCATCGTGAGTGACTATCGTAGTTTGCCCTCACGACATCGTCTGTCTTCTCAAACTAGGTAGTCGTTAACCTACAGTTTGAGCCACATAGGGAGTGCTAGTAGGTTGTGGCAGGGCTTCCATCCACACCTCTCCTTCAACGTCTCTAGTAGTCATGCGTGACCCCTCTACTCCACATGTGAGTCTGGTCGGAAAGCTATCGTCAGGCTACATCATCAAAGAATCATGTCAAAAATAATATCCATAATCATATCATCTAATCAGAAGCACAAATGTCATATATACAACAATCAAACTCCGATAGTCCACTCCCCGAATCGATCCAAAGTCCAAGGGGTTTCATTGATGCCTTTTCATCCTCGAGGTCCAAAATCCTACACACTCAGGAAAACTGAGTAAATAGCACCTATCTATGTCAATACAAAAAAATAACATGTCATCAATCCATAACGATTCATAATCATAATCAAATTCCCAATAGTATAATAATTTGGATCACTTGCAAGCAAGTGTCCTCAAATAATAAGTTCGCTCAGTGCACGCAATAGCGGGATGTTACATCCACACTTCCCTAGATGTGTGATGACTAATACTAGTTGTCTACTAGAGATGTTAGGTCGAAAAGTTTGATGCTTTCACATTTGGATTATATCTAGAGTTAGTTCAATATAGTTGAAACTCCAACATATTTCAACAAAGGAAGGGATGGGATATGCGAGATGGAATTAACGATTTAAAGGGATCCCGATGATTCTAAGTCAATTGAGGATCACATTTGGGATTCGATATGCCATTCCTTGTTTCCTCACACAGTTCCTAGCATGTATAAATTATAATAATTCAATTTTAAAGATGGATGAATGTTGAATTATTACTCTTTCCTTAATGAGGATTATTTGAAGTTTGATTTACTTTATTTATTTGTATGCATGATTAGTTGTGAACATTTTAAAAATTACATTAGGAACATCACTTGCTATTATCGTCTACGTGTGGGATATGTGTGTGATAGCTATGCCTAAATATCCAATGAATTAATTAATAAGTTGTCAATTTGAAGTTATATTATATGAATATAAATATCATCAATAAGATAATGATTAGTTCCCATCTATAAATATTATATGAAGTTATAATAAATGAGTATAATAATTAGTTCCTATCTAAGACTCTTTTATTTCTATATTAGACTTTATTATCCAAAATGAACTATTCGTTATAATTATTCCTTTAGTCAAAGGGTCACTACAATTGGAAAATACCACAAAAGTGGGAGATTGGTTCCTTTTTGAGGAGTTTACAATGATAAGAGTCTATGGTTTGGAAGAGAAGCCATATCAAAAGTGAGTGTTGAATTTGGTAGATATCAAGAGACTGAAAAAAGTGAAATTCATTTAGCTACTAACTAAAAAGCCAAGCATATTAAATTAAATATTGATCGGATGAATTTCAAGGAAAAACCAAATCTACACAAGTAGGCGCAAAGACTAAACATTCAGCCATGAATCAATCAAATCAGAGATAAACAAGGGATAGACAACAGAGAAAATTCTTATCCTTCACTCATCATCCATGCATAGAAAAGCAGGGCATTTAAATCTATAGGTCTTTAAACAACGAAGTGACGACCGTCAATTCGGCTCTTGGCCGACTGTTCAGGCATAGAGTAATGACTAAAGGGATAAGGGATGAAAGATAAAAAAAAGAAAAATTTCATAATAATCAATAAAATCCACATAGAGAAGTTATTGAAATCAGAAGTTTGGTTCACCAAGGGAATATCATTCAACTCAGAGGTTTATCATTCACAATGCATAGTCTATAAATAAAAATGCAGATATGTACCCAAGTTCAAGAAATTAAAAACACAGAGATAAACCGAAGTTTTAATCAATCAATCCACAGAGGTACTCGCTCATAAGAAGGTGCAAAGACTAGAAATTCAACCATGAATCAATCAAATCAAAGATAAGTAAGGGGACCATAGACAGCATGAAAAATTTGTAATGTTCCTCCTCGTTACGACAACAAACCTCATATAACAAGTGCAATTTTATTTTTTTTTCTTTTAAAAGTGTGTGTGCGCGTGTACAATTGAAACAAACACATTCGACTCTACATCACCACCCGACGATGAACAAGACGCAAACCACGACGAACAAAACAAGACGACATAAGACACACAACAAGTAACTGCATGCATTTAACGACAATCAATCGACAATAAGTAAGAATGACTACCCGCCCATCCTACCCTACAATGGTTAGGACCTCCAAGACACATAAGCAATGCTCAAGCCTAGGTTCCCATCGATTTTAATGATTTAAGGTCTCAGGGCTGGCGACTGTTCTGAGGAACATGGAGGTGTCTACATCCCGCCTGACACAAGCAGACCAAGCACACGGAAGGTTTACCAACCAAGTACAACATTATTTAAATGAACAACAACCCTCATTTACTAACTCAGAATAATTTATTGTACTTAATTCAAGGACGTTCCACCATATATGTTTATCAATAACAATAAAAATTACAATAGTGCTGCCATGAAATAATAAACACATTACATTTATATCACATTAACTTTGCAAAAATAACAATCAAATTACAAGACAATGATAATTAATAAAGCCAGTAAGGAAATCAACACAGCTTATTCCAACCTCCACTACGAGCCCTGCAATGCATGTCTAAAGCGCATAATATCATAAGGTACAATCTAAATCCACCTTGAAACAATTTCCTTTGTGAATTTTAATTTTTCAAGAGTCATCATAGTTCCATCTAAATCAATTTACCTTAAAATGTTATTGTTGTTATAAAAATTCTAATTTAAATCACTAACCAATAATCACGGGGAATATATACAACAATGTCCAAGGAATTAAATCGTGTATATCTTACCTTTACACACAAATTCCTCATCCCATTGGTAAGGATAATAGTAACAATGATATTAATAATTGTTATTATTATTATTATTAATAGAGGAAACACTTCATCAATCTAATTATAATAATCATTTTTTAAATCTTAAACCATTTCATAATCATGCAAATATATCTAAAAAGGTTCTACAATATTCATACCCTTCATCCAATAATAAAGAAACTCTACACTTGATAGATCATGTGCATTTTCGATGCCCCATATAACATGCTAGAATAAATTAAAAGTTAAAACAAAAGATAACGGTGGAATAACGATATTAAGATCTATCCAAATAAAATTTATAGAGAAAAAGGATGAAAACATACGAGACAGTGGATATCTTATCGGCCTATCTTTGGTATTAATAAATAATTGAGGGCTGAGGCAAGGGATAAAATTTTTACTACACCAGTAAATATCCAAAAGGGATAAAGGTAAAAGGAAGTAGCGAGATTAACACAGGATAGTTGTCACCGTAAACCAAAATACAAAGCTGGGAATTTACCCTATATGGAGGAGTTGAAACGTTGTTAATGCATAATCAAAAGAAAACAGTGTCACCATAAGGATGGGATTGTTGTCAAGTAAAAGTTATTTAAAATCCTTGCGGGTACACCAGTGCACACAATTAGAAACAATCCAGAAAATAAGGATGAAACGTTGTGCCCATAATTAAGAGACAATCCAGAAATTAGATAAATCGTTGTGCATATGTTATGAGACAATCCAGAAATCAATGATAGTTTAAGGAGGGAGAACTTCATTTTCCAGGGATGGAGGTTTCCAGAGACGAATTTACAGAACAATACAAAATGAAAATGCGCAACACCCATTGCAGAACGAATTCTCTAAACTAATTTTACAAAAACGGAAATGCCAATACACTCATTGCTAGAACGCATTCTCAAAACTAAATTTTACAAAATGGAAATGCCAATACACTCATTGCCAGAACGAATTCTTAGAACAAATTTTACAAAACGAAAATGACAATACACTCATTGCCAGAACGAATTCTCAGAACTAAATTTTACAAAAACGGAATGCCAATACACTCATTGCCAAAACGAATTCTCAGAACTAATTTTACAAAATGAAAATGCCAATACACTCATTGCCAGAACGAATTTTCAAAACTAAATTTTACAAAAATGGAATACCAATACACTCACTTCCAGAACGAATTCTCAGAACTAATTTTACAAAACGAAAAATGCCAATACACCCATTGCAGAACGAATTCTCTGAACTAATTTTACCAAAAACGAAAATGCCAATACACCGATTGCTGGAACGAATTCTCAGAACTA
>CBVK0101079931.1:0-12383 GCA_900067695.1 Picea abies
ACTTGAAATATTGATTCAAAGGTTAGATTGGGTAGAAAATTTAATTCAACATCAACCAGGACCCTTTTATTTCAATGCCGAACCCATTCAAAGGTAAATGTATAAAGTAAGAAATTATTTTTTTTTAGTTGACAATTTTGAGGTTTATTACAAGTTACCACACTATTAATAGGTATTTCAACTTCCTTTTGATTGTTTACATTCTACTTACCATTTTATATTTGTATATAAGTATTGCATGTGCAAATGTGTGTAAAAGAACTTGGGTGATATAATAGTTTATTTGATTTGCTAACTAGATTTTATGAATTTAATTTTAACCTATACATCTCCCCATCAAACATCATAATAGTATACAACTTATTAACCTCAGGTGGAGGAGCTCAAAAAAGTCAACACATAGATACTTTCCTTTACTTATGGATTATCATGGTATTCTCACTAGGAACATATGTTCCACCTCAACTATTATTCATTATACATGAGTACTAAATTCATGAATATTTTTTCAGATACAAAAACCCATGAATTCCACGACTTGTAATAAGGTTTTCATTGTATGGCCAGAGTTAGACATACCCCATACTTGGACTCAAAGATTAATCCTCAAGTCAAATGAAGGAGTCAAATTATCTCAGGGAATACCATCATTATAAATAAGAAATGAAAACATCAAATTATCTCAGGGAATACCATCATTATAAATAAGAAATGAAAACAATATGTACAAGAAGGAAAGCACTCGGTTCAAAAATCAAATCATGACGATAAAATAAAATTAAACTAGAAAAAACCAAAAAATGTAAAATGTCATTCATCCAAGTAAAATAAAACCAAATCGAAAATTAAGAAAGGAACATATCAGCATGGGATAAATAAGGGGCAACAACATAGTATGAATGCTATTTATAAATAATTTACATTCAAGTTCTCGAAATTAAAATATGGGCAAAAGCTTTTGTAGATAGACTTTCTATACAAACTAACCGAGAAAGAATGATTTTCAAGAACAACTAAATGATATAGACATCAAAATAAACAAGATTACGAGGGGAAATGATTAAGAAAATCGATATCAAATAAAATCCATATTCCAATAAATTTGAAGTTTCATGGTGACAACAATCTAAATCCTTAAAATGATCAAGGATAAAAAATTAAATAAATTCAAGAATTCAAACACTTTAAGTTTACAACCATGGATAATGCGTTACTGAAATAAGATTATGAAAACATGAAATTTTTGAATCCCAAAACTACATTGATGTTGTTCACCAAGATATTCACTTCCTCTTTGAGTATTAATTCTAATAATTCCAATGGATTTATCACTCATATCTATTGGGATAACATAATAAACTCACTACCATGATTGAAAACTTAAGAAAAGAAGGAAGTAAAATTATGCATAGATAAAAATAAATAAATAAAACAAACTAAAGTAAAATCAAAATCAAAATTAAACCATGTTAACCACTAAAAGAATAATCAAATGAATGGTAGGGTAAGAGTTGGGAAAAGATAGGTGAACCATTCAAAATAAATCCCAAGAGATAGATTCCCATGGTAAAGTTGACAATATAAAATGGAACACAAACAAGGTCATGCGAATTAATAATTCAGTGAATAATTTAAAACAAAATTATCTAATCGAGTTGTAACATATAATTTTCCCTTCTATCGAGTGAAATAATTATATTTTTAAGGGGGTCTAACAAATATATTTGTCGTGTTCACAACAAACCCCCACCCCCCCTTTGTTTTCTTTTATAAGCAAAATGAAAGGGGGGGTGGCTATCGAAATTTGATCTATAATCCTAATCGACTAGTACTATGATCATATTGAATATAATTTACATACCATGTATGAGGTTAGGGTTTTGGATATTTATTGATTGTTTATTTTTGTGGAGGTTTGTAATGACCAAAAGTCTCTCTCATCTTGTACTTTCCTATTTTCTTCATAATAACTTCGATTTATGATAGTTTTTTTATCCTTGTATGATGATATTGACATGTTTTCTTTTGATCCTTTTTCATTAATTGGTTTTAATGGATTTAAAGTTGTATGTTGATCCTTTGTAATTGCAGGGTTTGATGCTATGTTTTATGAATTGAAGAGAATTTTATTTTAGGGATCTCTTGCTTCCTTTTGCATCGGCTTGAAATATCAATTCAGTACATCATGGAAAAGTGAATGGTTGGTATGAATGAAGGGAAAATTGTTACATTGTTCCTTGTACCTATCGTCCTCATATCCATGCTCAAACTCTCACACGTTAATCAGATTCCTCATTTTAAAATCCATAACTAGAATCATATGAACTTTAATATTTTCCAAGAGAATGAGATATTATTTTCTATTAGATTAAATCTATCGAAACCTTTCTATTGATATTCCATGACATTTGTTTACAATAGTAGATTGTTCATAAAAGGACAAGATCATACATGCTTTATTATAAGAATTTCCTCCTTTTCATTTATAATAAGCCCATCTATTCTTCGTAAATTTGTTAGTAAAATAGGAAGGGGAAAGAATGTATATTTTATGACCTATTAGAAAGTATCTTTTTATTTGTATAACAAATCCAATTCTTCATTTGGTTGCAGTGACATGGTTGCAAAATTCCTTCCTAACAATCATACCTATAAAAAAGAGCAATCTTGTGCACAGTGAAGGAAAAATGATCATGTGAATTTGGGCATAGAATACATGAAAATAAAGAGAAGAGCATCCAAGTGTTTGAAAGAGATGGATATTGTTTCCTCACATTTCCTTCACCTGCAACAACCTTGAAAGATACTTATTCTACTAACAATCTTACTTATAAAAAAGAGCAATCTTGTTCACAATGAAGGAAAAATGATCATGTGAATTTGGGCATAGAATACATGAAAATAAAGAGAAGAGCATCCAAGTGTTTGAAAGAGATGGACTTTACATTTATTATTGAAAACCCCAAATTTCTTCCTATATAGATATTGATTTAACTTTTTGTCTCAAATCATTTGAATATTGGATTTCACGTCATTTTATAACATTTCATGTCTAGGTATGAGTTGAACTTGAGTAAATCGATGGCGAAAAATAGTTTTATCTGATTGCCTCATTTGCATCCAATGTTCCTGACATCAAAATGTCATATCAGAATCAGTCTCCCATTCATCCTATGTGTCTCCTTGTGTTTCATACGATGTGTCATCCAAAATATGAAAGTTTTGGTTTTGTTCCTTTCATGACTTATTCTAGAAATCATATCTTGGATATCAAATGTAGTATCTTTTTGAATACCTAAGCAGAGTATGGAAGTTGTCACCTTGACATAGGGTCTTTTCTATTTGCGAGTATGATATGGAACTCAATGAGGTGTGTCATGTGTGATATTTTTATTCATGTTTGATGTGAAATATGGATTCTCTAGATTGAGCCTTAATTTGAATTTTCATATGATATGGCTTCCTGGTTGTTATATCCCATGGAACATCTGAATCTGGCCTTTCTTTTAACAAATACCCGCATTGAAATCCTAGTTTCTAGATCCATGCCTTTATGGAATCCAATCAATACTTGCTACTTTTACATTCTATTTGCTTCCTCCAATGGCCATGAGGTTGAAAAGTCATTCTTACCTTGCATGGAACTCAATGAGGAAAATATGTCTCATCTGATAGGGTATATAATGTTTCATCCAGGTTCCCTTGTATCGTATGTTATCCTTCATGACCTCCTTTGTGTCATGGTGACTTGACCCATCTAATGTGGCATTCAAAAATATGGATTTGTTCAAAGGCATGCAGTTTATGTGAATCTTGGACATTAAAAAATATGGATATCCATACTTTCTCATGATATGCTTTGTTTCATATTTTGATTTCTAGATGCAAAACCTTGACCTACTTGTGGAACCATGACCTAGGTGTGGAATCTTGACCCAAATTTGGAACTAAGCCTCATTTTTTTTTCCATTACTACATATGATTTTATTTTGTATATATGAATTTGTATAATTTTATTTATTTTACTTTTATATTTATTTTATATTATTTTTATTTTATTTTACCCATAAGCTTTGAAATACATGCATGGTTTCAAATTCCCCCCTTTCTCGAATCCCATGTATATTTTATTTTTATTTTATTTGAGAATTTACTATATCTTTCACATTAAGACTTTATCATCAAACCTTCTAAATTGGAAAATTTTCAAATTGAAACTTTATCATCAAACTTTCTAAATTTGAAAATTTCCAAATTGAAACTTAATCAACTCGAATCCCATGTATATTTTATTTTTATTTTATTTGGGAATTTACTATATCTGAAACTTTCCACATTGAGACTTTATCATCAAACTTTCTAAATTGGAAAATTTCCAAATTGAAACTGTATCATCAAACTTTCTAAATTGAAAAATTTCCAAATTGAAATTTTATCAACATGCACTATGGATATTTATTTTATTATTTTCCAGAAATTACTATCCAGAAATGATTGTTACCTCTATTCACTTTTACATGCATTTTTGTAAAATACCAAAATTTATATTTTATTTTTATTAATTTGTTTCACATTCATGGGTTTTCCAATTTTCCCATAAAATTATATTTTTATTTGATTTTTATTTTGATTTTTATTTTTAATTTTATTTTTATTTTTATTTTTATTCGAGAAATGATTGTTACCTCTATTGACTTTTAGATGTATTTTTCTAAAATCCCAAAATTTGTATTTTATTTTTATTAGTTTGTTTCCCACTCCTGGGTTTTCCAATTTTCCCATAAAATTAGATTTATATTGGATTTATATTTTTACTTTAGATTTATATTGGATTTATATTTTTACTTTTATTTTTTTAATTATTGTTAGTATTTTTAATTAATTTATTTTTTCTTATTTTTATTAGTTTGTTTCACATTCATGGGTTTTCCAATTTTCTCATAAAATTAGATTTATATTTTTAATTTTATATTTTTAATTACTGTTAGTATTTTTAATTAATTAATTTTTATTTTTATTTTATTTTGTCATGTTATTGAATTTTATCTTTATTATTTTTACCATGAGACTTACTCTTTTGGGCTTGCATGTTTTCGGACTTTATGTTTACTAGCATTTATCATTACATTTTGAATCTCGATCAGGGTTTTTACTTTGGTTCACACGCCATCATATTCCGAAGTTGAGTAAGTGGTTTTACCTTCAACCCATACATTTACCATTGGACTTCATGTATTTTGATTGGACATTGTCAAACCCTACTATCCAGTATTCACCTTGACATATTGAATTTACAATCTGAATTAACATCCATTTAACATATTGAATTTTCACATGCCAACCCAACTATGGGAGTACAACCATCGAAGATATTGAATTAACATCCATTTAACATATTGAATTTTCACATGCCAACCCAACCATGGGAGTACAACCATCGAAGATATTGAGTGTCATTTACTATCTGAATTAACATCCATTTAACATATTAAATTTCCATCAACATCCATTTAACATATTGAATTTCCATCATTCATCATCCGAAGTTATCATCGAAGTTTTCTCCAAATCATATTTATGTATTTAATTTTATTTTGAGTTAAGTTTTCTAATTTTTATTTATTTTATTTTCTAGATATGAGTATGGTCAAAACACTAACATTGGTTCCACACTCTATACCTCTCCTAACTCCACATACACACCAAATAGGGGGTGAAACAATATAAAACAATTAGATTCAATTCCCAGGATGCATGTGGGATAAGTTATTAAGAATACAAGATTAATTGTCGAGATTAACCTAAAGATCAAAGTGCCAATTTCAGAGGGGCATATCTTGAATTTCAGAAGGCCAAATTGGATGCAATATGGCTCATTGGAAAGATGATGAAGTGAGGAACATGTTGGTAGAGGTATTTGAGACAAATTAACAACAAAAATGCCTGAAAATTTTGGGGAAAACGAGACACGAATTTACTTGAGTATTGAAAGTGAAGTGTTTCATATCTCATTAGTTGGGTTTCTAAAGGTTAAATTAGGAAAATGAGGGTTTGTTGGAAAAATAAGAACTCAAAGAATAATATGAAATAGTCTCTCTTGTGTAATTAACATTAATAAATTCTCATATTTTAGTTTATTTAGACAACTTTTCCCACATATAAACGAATTTATATATCTTTTCAGTTTTGTCACTTTGAAAAGAACATGTGAGCAAGAGCTGAGTCCCAATGAAGACATGGGAGTAGAGAAAATGAGGAGTCTAGGTAGGGTAACAGATATAAATGAATGATATAGAGAAGAAGTGAGGAGTTGAGAAGAGGAACATGCCTAGGAACAATGATAGAATTTTTTTATAAATCCAATTGCACCTTAGGCAGAGAAGGGGGGCTAGATAACCCAAAATTTACTCGTGTATGATAATTTATCAGGCTTGGGGATGGATTGGAAGGATATTGTCTTGTACTTTTATCTCAATCATACAACTATTTATTTTAATGAATGTACTGACAAGTTGATTCATGGTGTGTTCATTCAATAATCCACTATTGTTTCATTTTTTTTCTACATATGTTTACAATTTGTCATTGTTGTCAATCATCTCTATAGGAAATAATTGTTAACATATTATCAGATCAATTGTAGGAACATGTCCATTGTCATATATGTTTATAAGTATGCTAGTGTAGTTTTTTATTGAGAAATATGATATGTTTTTGTTTCCATAAGTAAAATTCTATGACTACAATTAGTTTTTTGTTAATATGATTAGATCTGCATATTAGAATAGGAATGCATTTAGGATTTAGTCTAATTTAAATGAACAAGTCTCTCTTCGAAGATAAATCCATTTAGTTAGCAACAACTGAGCTTACATACATGCAGATATTTTCAAATCTACAGGTAGAGAGAAAACATGATCAAGACACAAAAAATAGAGAACAAAATAACCCAACAACAACCTCCATGGTGCACAAGAGTGTTGAGTTATTCCTTTATTTATATTTGGCTGGAATATGGAGCATATTAATTACAAAGCACAAAGGAACCTTCTCTACTACATCAATCTTTATTATAAATACTATTTATTTATTATGGACCACTAATAAGTAGTGATCCAACTTAAATATCTATCACTAACCACTAATGGTAGTGATCCAAATTAACTATCTAACACAACCACTTAAGTTCAAGCATTACCAAAATAAACAAAACTAATAATACCCAACTAGGATCTGAGAGATAAAAAACTATTAGCTGCTAAAGGCTTAGCAAGAGTGTCATCTAATTGATCTTCGTATTTGAAAAAGTGCAAAGTGATGACATCATTATTAACCAATTCACAAATGAAATGGTAATGGGTGTCAATATGCTTTCTCTTCGGGTTGAATATCTGGTTTACGGAAAGTGTAATTGTTGAGTTGTTGTCACAATAGATTTGAGTAGGCTCAATTTCTTCATGAGACATGAGTTGTTGTCACAATAGATTTGAGTAGGCTCAATTTCTTCATGAGACATATTTGAATATCCTTCTTAACCATTCTTCTTGACAAGTGGTTGAAGTGACAATAGGTTGTTTTCTTCATACCCAAGCGATCATATTTGCTCCATATTTAAATGCATAACCATAAGTGCTTTTACTTTCATCTATGGTTCCAACAAAATCATTATCATTGTAAACAATCAATGAACTACGTTTGGTGGAAGTATACCACAACCCATAACTTTTTGTTCCTCCAACATACCATAAAATTATTTTACTTGCTTTCCAATGAGAATCCTTTGGGTATTCCATGAACCTTGATATGAGACTTACAACAAACATGATGTATGCCCTAGTGGCACTAAGATACATGAGACTTACCACTAGCCTTTTATACAATGTAGGATTTATGGAAGGTCTTTGATCATCTTTGCTAAGATTAGTTCCTGTTGCAACATGTGTAGTGGAATCCTTGCATTTAATCATCTTGAATATTTTGAGAACTTCTAATGCATACTTTGTCTGACTTATAAAAATTCAAGATTTCCTCTGATTTATCTCAATCCCAAGAAACGTAACATCCCGCTATTGTGCGCACTAAGCAAACTTATTCTTTGAGGAAACTTGCGTGCAAGTGATCCAGGTCATTATACTATTGTTTTTTTTATTATGATTATGAGGTATTGTGGATTTGATGATATGTTATTTTTGTCGTATTTACGTCGACAAGTGTTATTGACGGGGTTCTCCTAAGTGTGCAAGACTCTGGACGTTTAGGATGTCGAGGCATCAATGAAACCCCTTGGACTTCGAATCGAGTCACAAAGTGGATTGTTAGGGTTTGAATGTTGTTGATGTGACATATGTACATATGAATATTATGATGTTGATTGTTATTGCTGACATGATTCGTTGATGGATGTAGCTTGACGATAGCTTACTGACTAGACTCATATTTGGAATAAATGGGTCATGCACGACACCTAAAGACATGAGGGAGATGTGTGGTAGCAACCCTACCACGATTACCTAGTTTGAGAATATCCATGATGCCATGAGGGAAGATTGTGATAGTCGCTCAAGATGATTCTAAGGGGTGTGCAATAAGGCAGGGTCCTTATTCCTTAGAGGCCCTTAGTCTCCCACAAAATCACCTGAAGGAGTACTGACTCTAAGGGTTTGACATCTACCAAATTCAGTCAAGAGGTGAGTGTCGCCCTTGGAGCACGTAGTGCATCTTGAGGGGCACGTCATGCAAAGAAAACGAAAAGAGGCAAGTGACATCATTGGAACACGTAGTGCATCTTGAAGGGAACGTTGTGCAAAGAAAACAAAAAGAGGTGAGTGGCACCCTTGGAGCACATAGTTCATCCTAAAGGGCATGTCATGATTTTAACTGGGAAGTAAATAAATCTAGTGTCTAGAAAACTATGCCTCCTTAGGACCTGGTTGGCCTTAAAATGAATGATGTGATAAGTAAAGTTTAATGAAATTTTTCCCTTAAGAACTGTCGATAAGGCTAGTGAATTGAAAACCTAGCTCTGAGTAGAACATTAGAACAAAAAAAAACTAATTAGACATATAACCATATTAAAGTGGAAATTTTAATTCCCTAAGGTTCTTTTTATAAAATTTTAATTCACTAAGGTTCTTTTCATAAAATTTTAATTCACTAATGTCCTTTTTATAAAATTTTAATTCACTAAGGTTCTTTTTATAAAATTTCAATTCACTAAAGGTTCTTTTATAACTAACAAGATAAATTCAAACTTTAATTATTAAAGTAAAAATTATAATTGAGGATTAATTTCATAAAAAGAGTAAATAGTTGTTGGTCTAAACTTGTTAATTCTGAACTTAGTTTAAAAAAAAAAAGACAAAAGGGAAACTAAAAGAAAAAGGAAAACTAAAAGAAAAAGGGAAACTTAAAGAAAAGGGGAAACTTAAAAGAAAAAGGAGAATGTCTAACTTAGTAAGGAATCTAGCCTTGGAACTTTCTATTTATAAACTCAACTAGGATTTAAGTAAGACGTAAGTCATTTAAGAATTGTAAGGGAATAATGGGACACCAAGGAGCATTTTTAGGAACGCTTTTAGCTGGGTGAGGGAAATGGACAAATTTAATTAATTAATAAAATTGATTTTCTGGGGCAGCTAGGGGATCAAACGACATGTGTATGGGAGAGGTATTTGGAAATTAATTAAATGAAAAAGTGAATTTAATGAGGGTTTTGGGAAACTAATGACTAAGAAAAATCTATAAAAAGGATGGCGGAGGACAAGTGTGGATCACATATGGACTACGTAACGCTATGTTGCT
Source organism: Picea abies (assembly GCA_900067695.1). Classification (NCBI taxonomy): domain Eukaryota; kingdom Viridiplantae; phylum Streptophyta; class Pinopsida; order Pinales; family Pinaceae; genus Picea; species Picea abies. The sequence continues at coordinate 9,802 of CBVK0101079931.1, forward strand.
GAAATTTTATCTTGACTAAAATTTCTCTTGTGGGAGTTGGGATACGCATGTCGGGTAACGAGTGGTAGCTTGACCTTGGGAGGAAAGCTGGGTGTTGGAATTCTTTGGTATTGTGTGTGTGGCCCCTTTGTGGCTCAGGGTCTCAGGGGGAAGAAGAGTACCCCTAGAATTGGATGGGAGGTACCGGTGTGGTCTCATCGGTCGGCAAGATGAAGTTGGACGGAGCGCGAGCGTGGGAAATTCACTTCCGATTCTTCACATTTGGCTACAGTACACATGTAATTAATTTGTATTAAATATTAACACAATTTATTTTTCATGCATTTCTTTATTGTCGAAAGATCGCTTCTGTAGATGTTATTTAAATAACAAGACTCATTTAGTTATGCAAATAAATTTGTATCTAGGCGATAGTGCAACGTGTGAAATTGCAAAAGGGTCACTAAATTTTTATTTATGAGCTTCACTTTATTACTTCGTTTTATTGGACTTTCCGGTTCTGGTTGGGAATTTTACTGCGTTGTATTATTACTAAGGAAGACGATGTTTTGGTCTCGGGCCATTATTGTATTTTACTCTATGTTTTATTGCTTTTAATACAAAGAAATTATGTTTTTATCTTATGTTCCTTTATAGTTTAAGTTATTAGTTCGTGCCTGAGTAGTCGGTAAGGAGCCAAATCGACTGTCTTTCACTCTGGTGTTAAATATTTAGATTCAAATGCCCTGATTTCCTATCTATGGATAATAACTGTAGGATCATTTCTCTGCCCATCAAGGAATTCTCTCCTGGGAGTTTATTCCCTCCTTGGCCTCTGTGATTATAATAGTGATATTTTTCTCTGTGTTTGATTCTCTGTGTTTGATTTTCAATGTTGTATTAGTTGTCTGCATTTGGTTTCTCTGTGTTTTGATTCTCATAGTTGTATTGATTATCTTTGTTTTGATTTTCAGAGTTGTATTGATTCTCTTCGCATTGATTCCTTGGATTTTATTTTTATTATTGTTCTCCACAGAGAAGATCTGGATGCAATTCCGTGTTGGAAAATTGTTGGCATTCTCTCTAATAATTGGAATTCTTTGGAATAAAAGGAGTTGATTGATGAATCCTTTCTATGATGCACATTTTTCGTTTGACAAATCATTGTTTTTCTTTACATATTTCATGTTGGAAAATCGTTGATGTTCTTTAGTTATTCCTAATATATATTTCTGTAAATTCGAAGTTAAATCATTCACCAGTTGTAATAGTTTGATGGAAATTTTATTACTGTAAATTCACGATTGAATTTGGGAAGAAAATGCTTTCCCACCTAGAAGCTATTGGCGTTTTTATAAACTAGTTACAATATGTTTCCTTGGAATGCCTATCACTGTCTCATTGTTCTTATGGTAGTGTATTTTTATTCCCAGTTAACCATATGTTTATTCCTCTAGTTAATTCCTATAGAACTTAAGTTGATTTCTATAGAACATGCCAATGCCTTAACTCTCAATGTATTCTTAAGTTGATTTCTTATAGGAGCAATATATTTTAAATGTTTGTTGTCAGGTTAGAATGGTGCCATAAATGAAAGAATAAATTTACGGTGTAAACAAAATAGGGTTCAGAGTTGGCGTTGTCCAACTGTGCGTTGACTAATCCCAACAGTTTTCATTTGTTTCATTCAGTGGTTAAATTTTAATTACATCATCCATATTCTACAATGTCTCTACCCCACTTAATGTTATTTACAATGCAAACTAGAAAACAAGATTACATAATTCCTATATTCATCAAGGTGATTATGAGCATGGTTGATAAAAATGACACAATGTACATCTTTTTGGAAGACAACAAGTTGATTCTGACAGAGCGATATCGCTACTGCAGAATCATTATAAATATTCAATTCTAATTATCAATATCGATGTTCAACTTATTAAGTAGTGAAATTTTGATCTAAATTTCGTTGGTATTATATATCTAAGATTTTGTATTACCTGAAAAATTTTATGCCTAAAATTTTCAACTCAATTTTTTCATAAATGTTCACTAAATATTTGTTGTTCTAACCTACCCTATCTTAGAGCAACCTAAATCTCAACTCAAGTCTACGTAGATAGTAACATCCTCATAATGATTTTAACCTTTAGTCTATTCTGGTATTGTGCGTTGTCTTACACTATATTAATAACCTACTATATCGAGCACATCAAGGAAGATATATGACTAGAATTGGATCAAGCTAGATAAACACCTGGTGATTCAATTCGATATTATTATTTCATAGGGTGATTATCTTACCGTTGGGTTACTTGTTTTAGGTATACTTTTATTAAACAAGACTGATGTCAACCTTAGTGATTTTTGACAAAGGAATGATGTGCTATCAATTTTGTTGCATCATTGTTATTTAATTAAGGTCATAGAACTTAAATTATGATCAAACCTAGAGGATGTATCTAATAGTTGAAAAAATGAAACACACAATGTTTGGATTACGTCTGATGTGGTTAATCTATTCTTGTTGTACTAGAGAGGTATCATAGTCATAAAACCGACTTTCCAAATGGCTTGATGTTGTATGATGTATAGCGTTG
>CBVK0101080101.1:0-10092 GCA_900067695.1 Picea abies
AAAAATGTCTCCAAGATCCTGCATATAAGGCCAATAACACTCATCCATAAGTTAATGGATCTAATATAGATAGAAACTTCAAAAAATAATAGGTACTACTGAATAAAAAACTTGAAAACAATAAACCTAGACTGTACAATATGGTACAAAGCATCGCACAACCTTATGGCTCATGCATAGTACTGGTTCAAGTAGATGTCATTGTTAGGCTCTGACGAAGAGTATCTTCTATAGTCAACCTAGAAAGTCTCCCAAAAGGGAAGAAAACACAAACCATAGTGTAAGTATTCCCATGGTATAGAAACCATAGTCATGGATTCAAGAATAGCCTCATCCGAAGGAAATTCAATATCCTAGAAATCACATGAACAAGGAGGGTTGATAGTCCTAAAGGTAAAAAAAAAATGACCATATTCCATATGACGATGGAGGTTCTGGCAAGGACTGGAAGAGTCTATCAACGAATAATCACAAGCATGAGGGTTTGAGGATATACAAACATTGATATAAGATTCAAAAGGGGACTCGAGACCACTCGAACCAAGAGGGGGAAGCAAGGGATCGCATGCCCCCATTGGATAAAAATACTGATTAATTGTCGATACCATGTCTCAAGAAGGAAAACATGATTTCACATGTTCCTTCTCAAAATCAATTGAGCATCGAGGATAAAATGCCACATAATTAACCCATGGAAGGGTAGAGTCTACACGAACACTAGGAACATATAAATGGGCAACCTGAACTAATACCAAATTAGGATGGTGATTATTATATGCCAATTGGTCGATAGTGACAATACTTCCATTGGTATGGAAATGCATCACCTGGAAGAGAGTAGACACCACAACATTCAAAGCATATACATAATCACGTCGGAGAAGCATACTGAAATCTAACAAGACTTGCACCACTATAACATTGACAAGGAAAATCTTCCCACCTAATGAGATAGGTAACTGAGAAAGAACCGCCAAATATTCACTAGGACATCTGTCAAAAGCCAACAGCTCATGCGATGCAGACACAATCTTGGGAGAACCCAAAGCTTGCCAATCTGAGGAGGATAAAATACTTGCGGAGGCTCCTTCATCCACAATACATCGGTAAATTATTTTTGAATTAACTTCAACCCTTATTTGAAAGGGTGTGTAAGAAGGAAGGAGAGGCTCAACAATTTCATTCCAATCAAAGGAAACCATCCTAGGACTTGGAGGGGGTGTGCTCGAAGTGAGCTAAATTCCCCCTTGTTTTGAAAGTGTTGAACTAGAAATGCTAAAAACATAGTTGGTAGACACGTCACTCCCCATAAGAAGAGTAGGATCATCCAAATGTTGCATCGGCGTGATCACTTTGGTAGACTGGACACTCTCCAAGAGAAGAGTGGTATCAACCAAATATTGCATTAGCATGACCACTTTGGTAGACTTGACACTCTCTAAGATAAGAGTGGGATAGGCCAAAGATTGAATTGTCACGACCACTTCCTCAACCCCTGGATGAATAGGATGTGAGGAAACATGGCCTGAAGGCACATCACCCCCAAAAATAAGAGTGGGGTCAGTCAAATATTTCATCAGCATGACCACTTCATCAACCAAAGGTTGAATAGACTATGAGGAAACCTCAGAAGAATCAGAATCATAAGATCTTGAAGAAAGGGACCATAATCTCCGTGCCTCTGGAAAGCCAAGGAATAAATGAGTAAGGTGATCTCCCTTGCAAATCTTACAAAGGAACTTAGGCGTACATCCTATCCATCTAGGTTTCTCAATAGAATCGATGCCCCCAACATGACTAGAAGAGGTTGGTTGTTGAACTCCAGTATGAATCACAAGGACTAGGTTCGTGCCCCCAACATGACTTGCAGTGGTTGGTTTCACATCTCCAACATGATTTGCAGACATTGGTGATTGGTCGATAACATGAATTCTAGAGGCTACAGACCTATCGCTAGTATGACTAGCAATGACTAGAATTTTTCCCCAGCATGACTTGCAAAGGAAGGGTGTTGGTAATCAACATGACTTCCATAGGTTGAGGACCTATCTCCAACATGACTCATAGAGGTTGGTGATTTCTTCTTCCTATTCTTCCTCTTTCTATTTTTTTAGACTTCCAGTTACTAGTAGCTAGAATTTCACTAGAGAAGGAAGAAGGAGGAGGAGAATAATTTGTTGATGAAGGAATATCAACATGCTTCCCATGACATAAGGTGCTTAACTGAGAAGCAGGATAATTAGGGACATTTGGAATGGTAACCAACCAAACCAATAATCCCACATTCAACCCAGGAATGTACAAAGTGGCCATGAAAGGGACACCAATGTTTTCAAAGAAAGGAAAAGAAAAAGAATCCCCTTGCAAAGGGGTTCCTTGGTTGGTATCATCATGAAATTTTTCCATGAATATATTATGCAAATATTCTTCCCTTGTGGGATCATTCAAGTTTGTAAAAGTCTCACACACTGACTCGAGCGGACCAATGTTATAAAAAAATATATGCCTATAAGGAGGCAGCTCCACGTTTCTAAGTGGAAGACCGAAAAGTCCTCATGACTGGTGGAGTGGTCGGTCTACCACCTTAGGTTAGAGACCCAAATCAATGATTGAATAATTCGCTATGGAAAACTAGGGAGCATAGAGAACACCACTAAGAAGAAAAGCCTAAAAATATATAAGCCAAACAAACTACCCTTCTGAATTATTCTAACCCAGCGAGATGAAGTTCTAATAATCAAAAGAATTCACAAAGGTAAATGGATGGCCAGGAGAAGCAGTTACCTTAGACCTCCGACCGACGGTCCCTTCAAGTGTCTCCCAAAGAGTACATAGTTTTCCCCAGGTACTGCGATACACCCCTCACAGTCACCTATGTGTCAACCTATATAATGGAAACTAGGACACCAACTTGTAAAAAACAACCAAGGGGGTACAGTCGAAATCCAGGAAAGAGTATGGGAAGGGTAACTAATCCCAAAGATCTGCATGAGGCCTGAAATGAAACAGGGCCATAATCAATCTTAGAGTACCTTGGACGGATCCAAGTGTCTCAGAGGTCTGACACAAATCGGTCCAGCAACGCTATAGGATTCACCCCCAATACACACTCTCCCAAATTCTTTGTCAAGATTAGGAGTACTGGATATCTTCAGTAACGTCCTCCACATGGCCTCGTGTTTGACTTCTGTGTGAAAGGAGCATCCCAGATTAAGTAATTACAAAGTGGATTTTTCACACCCTAGCATAGACACCTAAGTTAAGTTTTGGTTAGCCTTAGAGAGTTTGCCTCTCCAAACCTAATCCAAGGCCTTGACCTAAGCTATTGGTGAACTCTAGAAAAAGTCTTACTAATATATTTTATATTAGCGCATTTGTTTTAGGGGCTTTTCTTACTTAAGGAACAGAAGTGCAACTTATGTTGTTTGAGACTTTTAGGGGATTTTCTTTCTCAAGGAATGAAAGTGAAACTTATGTTGTTTGAGACTCTTGTGAAAAAGAAACTAAATAGAACATTGGAAAATAAGACTTTAGACTAATTATACAAATGAAAAAGAGCTTCAAGAAAAAAATATGAACAATGCAATCTTTTCTCCTTTCCATGCAAAATGCACAATGTAACTTTCGAGTGAAACAAAAGAGAAAATGAAAGGATTTTATTTCTTATTTTTCTTTTGAAATGCTTTCAAGATGAGAATAAAACACAACCCTATGTTAATTTATTTTTATTTTTCAAAAAACAATGAAAAAAAAGAAAGAGACCTAAAAAAACTAGGTTTTATTTATTTATTTTCTTGCAATCAAATCACAACTAACAAAAGATGCTAAAAGAAACTACATAATACACGATTCTTAAAATTCAAGCTAAAAATAAGCCGAAAAAACTTGGAAACATAGAGAGACAAGAGTAATTTTTTTATTTTGTTTTATTTCATAAACAATCTAAGCCTCCAAACTATCTAAACCCCAAACAACAGAAGCTTTGGGAACTCATCTTTTGGGAACTACAAGTTTCCAGTAGGAAAAGGAAAATCTTTTGAAAACAATTCTCCAAAAAAACAGAGATGTGTGTTGTGCACGGCTAGCCTGCGTATGTACATGGGTTGTATATAATGTATACCGTGTATGTACACATGTTGTATAGAGAACGTGATGTGTACACCTCTGTAAATTTTCAAAAAAGGAAAAATTTTGGACAAACAACTTGGGAAAGGGAAGCTGGTAGGCACCTAGAAGGTGACCAGAGACCTAACCTGACTCAGAACACTCAGAAAAATTAGAAAGAAACTAAAAAACAAATCAAACCAAGATCTCCCACTAAGACCCTAGAGAGAATCCCTAGTGGAGTCGCCAATTCTGCTAACGGATAAAACCCCCCCATACTATACTAGGTCTAGGTATAGGCAGAGCACTGACTTCCCTTAAAAGACAGTTCTATTCCTAAGCTACCCCAAAACTATCAAAATTGAAAGACAGGAAAGAGGAAATAAGGGAAGTAGGTGTACCTTAGGTCCTTGCAGCTGGTGTAGACATGTTTAGCCTTTGTAGTTTCTTAGATTGTTGGTCTCCTCCCAAAGCTGACCTGCAAAAAGATTAGGAAAACAATGTTATAAGATATACGATCTCTACTTATCAATTTCAATATTCAGATGTATATATATAAATGCATAAATCAAATGAAAGAAAATAAACACAATGTTTGGGATAGGAAAGAACTATTTTATTCAATATGAAGATCACAAAGATTACAACCTTCGTCAACTATTGCTCTGTGAACCAAGTGTGGGCTCCTCTATCATGGCTCCAAGTGCTCCAATCCCATGAAAACTTCTCACAACCAACTTATCTCTTGGAAAAGGGGAAAGGGTTGTATTAGGAGAAAGGGATTGAGGAGAATGTTGAGGCCAAAACCCAGAAAAGGATGCAAATCTTGGGCTAGAAAGGGGAAGGGATTTTGGCAAAGTTTTCTTGATCTCTTTATTGGTATTGAAATGAGACCTCAAGACCTCCTTTTATATGACAAAAACATGGTTATTCGGTTTGGGGATGGGCTACAATGGGTAAAATGGTTGGGAAACCTTCAATATCCCATACACTCCACGGAATTCCTTGCAACTTTATATTTTTTGCAATTTTTGGAGGTAAACATGGGTTATATAGCATGAAAATTGCATATGTACGCGGGTTGTCTAGTATGCAACATGCATGTGTATGCGGTCTATAGTTCAGCAAGGCGCATACATCTTCCAAGAAATGTGTTTTTAAGAAGAAGGCTCAACAATGTTTTGGAAAAATATGCAAGTGGGAAGGCTAATGCCATGTATGCATAGGTAGCAAATTTTTGGACTATAACATGAAGGATATAGCAAGGTCAAATAGACCAATTTATAAACCTACAGAACACAATTTGAAAACTTGAAAAGGAAAGAAGAAGAGAACATATCAGAATATATTCAGAGAGTAGATGAAGTGGTAACATCAATCAGAGAATTAGAAGAATAACTCAAATATCAACCTATTATCCAAAATATCTTGACATCACTACCCATCAAGTATGATTTCAAGATTTCTACTCTTGAAGACAAACCAGAACTTGATAACCTCATAATGGATGAACTGCATGGGATCCTCACAACATATGAGATGAGAACAGGGAAAGAAAGACCAACAAAAGGAGAAACATCTTTCAAAGCATCAAAATAAAAGAAGAAACAGGAGCAGATGTCTAATGAATATTCTTCAGACACATCAGATGTAGAAGAGGCCAACTTTATAAAGAAATTCCAGAAAGGATCTGGAAAATATAAAGGAATGTTACCCTTCAAATGCTTCAACTGTGGCAGAATCAAACACTTTTCTAGCAAATGTCCCTATCCCAAGCAGGAGGACAGTGATGATGAAGAAGCCCACAACCATAAATACCATAAAAACGATAAAGACCAATACAAGAAGAAATTTTATAAGAAAAATAAAAACCTCTACTACAGAACACAATTTGAAAACTTGAAAATGAAAGAAGAAGAGAACATAGCAGAATATCTTCAGAGTGTGGATGAAGTGACCAACTCAATCAAAGACTTAGGAGAAGAACTAAAACATCAATCCATTGTCTAAAATATATTGAGATCATTACCTATGAGGTATGATGCCAAGATTTCTACCCTTGAACACATACCAGACCTTGATAATCTCAATGGATGAACTACATGGGATCCTCAAAGCATATGAGATGAGAATAGGGAAAGAGAGACCAACAAAAAGAGAAACAACTTTCAAAACATTAAAATAAAAAAGGAATCAAGAGAATATGTCTAATGAAGATCAGTCAGACATATCATATGTAGAAGAGGTCAACTTTATAAATAAACTCCAGAAAGAATATGGAAAATATAAAGGAAGGTTACCCTTCAAATGTTTCAACTGTGGAAGAATCAAACACTTTGCTAAAAAAAATTCCTATCCCAAGCAAGAGGATAGTGATGATGAAGAATCCTACAACCAGAAAGACCATAAAAGGGATAAAGACCAATACAAGAAGAAATTTTATAAGAAAAATAAAAACCTCTACTCCAAATAAGACATCAGTTCTTCAGACATGAGTGAAGGTGATGGAGAGCTTCTATTTATGGGAATGAAAAAAAATGATGTCGATAATAATGAATAAAATTTTGAAGATGAAGGAGAAGTATTCCTTTAAGAAGAACTTATCAGTGCACTTGAAGAACTAAGGAAGAATAAATCATTAAGAGAACAACTATCAGAATATGAAGCACAAAAGTCAAGAGAAAGAGAAGTGTCAAAGACCATCAAATAAATAGGGTAATTCATCAATAATTTGAAGACCCAACTCCAAGAAGCCAAAATAATTGAAGAAGTCATTTTAAAATAACTCAATCATAGGGAACAAGACTGTGAAAATGTAGAGGCTGAAATTGATCTTCTAAAAGGACAACTTGAGAAGGAAAAGAAGTAATCAAGATTTGTAGACAGCTCAAAAATTCTTGATAATATTATTAAAAGTAAAAAATCACCAAATGACAAGAAAATATTGGGATATCATCGAAATTCAACCTCTACAATACAAAATACTAACAAAAGGATGATCAGTTATGTAGATGCTCTTAAAACTCCTTGAAAAAGGAAGATAAAAAGGTGAGGACAACACCATTGAAGAATATTCCTAATAAGCAGAAATCAACACCTCCCACAAAATAAAAGGAAGACAAATGGAATATAGTGACCAAAGGGTTTCCCCCTAATCGATATCAACATATATTCATTGGACACTTCTATTCTTGCCATAATTTTAGACATAAGGCAGTACATTGTAAGGCTTATGGAAGATACAATCTTAGAAATGTTCAAAGATATAGGAACAATACAAAGAAAAGAAACTATAACTCATTATCCCCTTTACAATAGTACAATGTTGAATTCCACAAGTGCAACAACTATGGTCATAAATCCAGTGAATGTATACTATCAAAATATTCCATGAAGACAAGTATCTCCAACATTCAAGAAAATTATAAGAAGACACGGAGAAGAAAATATGAAGTACAAAGCAAGAAATATAATGAAGATATTACACCTGAAATTAATGAAGTTGATAATAGGAGAATGATGGGTGAAGTACCTAATAAGGAATGTGAAAATCAGAGTTTTTCTTATGAAGTGGATCAAGCCCAAGAAAGAAGATTTCCTAAAGAAGAATGTGACACATTTATAGATCTTAATGATGTCATGCAAATCAATAATTCTTTAGCTAGTCAAAGAAATATGAAAAAATAAAATTCTAAAGAAGAATATGAAGAATCATTTCTTGCACAAAACAATGGTCATAATGATGAACTCTTAGAAGCAAATCAACTAGTAGAATTGAGAAATAAAGATCTTGGAAGGTTTTCAATTTTATTTTAATGATTTACTAAACTCCCCTTCAACTGAAAATACAAACAAGAGGAAGGAATGGATTAAAGGACTAACTGCAATATCAGTATCATGAACTGAATATGAAGCAAAAATTGATGACAAATTGGCCATTCCCTTAAAATTCATTGGGAATTACAAACCGATGTCAATGGAAGATTCTTCAAAACTTGTTTTTATATGAATAATGAAGGAAGGCCTATGAGGAATTTTCAAAATCAACAATGAATATGTTGGTATGACAACTCCTAGAAATCTATCCATAAAGATGAATGAACAACATGAACTGTGATGAAATCTTCAACAATTGAATCAAACTTAAAAATACTATCAACCTTGTTAAGTCACATAAATAAACCAACATTTTTGTTGATGATGACATTCCCAAATGAATAAGAAACTTATGAAGATGACTCTTACTTCCAAGAAAAGGTTATTGAGCAAAATATCATGGTTTAAGGAACTACAAGATTAATATCATATTTACTTCTATTTGAGCATAAATATGAGCATGCACAAGCTATAAATGTGAAGAATATGGTTGTGATTGTGTGGGAATGGAACCATATAATTGTTTAAGAAAACAAAATTGAAGAGCCCCTTGGGTTACAAATGAGTGAATAGATGACTAGCATCATGGAGAAATTGGGAGCAATATGGAAGGAAGTGAAGGTAGTTCTTGAGAAAAATGTGTATAAATATCAGTCTTGAAGGAAGGAAGAGAAAACATGATTAAAGGATATCTAGTGCATCATTGAAGCATCCTGGCTAGAAGAGGATTATAGATTAAGGTATCATGGCAGATTAAAACATGTCTCGAGTAGGTGAGGAAATAATACATCAATAGATGATATGACCAAATTAGTCGTGTCTCTAAAGGGGAAGAAGTAGAAGTTGGTTTCTGCAGAATCAAAGGAATATGGTAGAGCATAGACTTGAGATATGTTGACAAAGGTCCATATTCTCTTGAAAGGTCTTGATTGTCTAAGATTAGTAGTCAAAGGAGGAGAATTGTTGACAAGGGGAGTTGCAAAATACAAGAAGGAAATTTCCTTTGCCTTTGGTGTCAAAGGGGGACAAATAAATAGTAAAACAAGTCCAAAACATAAAATATAAATATAGGGGGATAAAATAAAGTCCCTTATATCATTGTTTTCAAAGGGGGAGGATCAACAGTAAAATCCAGTTACCAAGTTAAAATAAAGGTTTCTTACTGTGTTTCCATCAATTCCAAAGGGGGGAAATGTTGGAAAGTATTTTCATTGATGTCAAAAAGAGGATGAACCTGATTGATCAAAGAGAAGATTAGAATATATTGAAACACAAAACACACAAAGAACGTAGAGTAGTGGAACTCCACAGTCAGGTCAATCGACCATTAGGATGTTAGGAACTTGTGAAAAAACATGCAGAACCTAGAGTAGTGGAAATCCATAGTCGGGTTAATCGGTCATCGGGATGTTGGGAACTTATGAAAAAAATGTAGAATATAGATTAGTGGAACTCCACAGTCGAGCCAATTGACCATCGGGATGTCAAGAAATTTTGAAAAGTTCTTAAGTTTAAACATTGCCTCCAACTCTGAATTAGACTTATAGTGGCTTTGACTTTGACTTAGACATGCTTTGACTTACAATGCCTCCGACTCCAACTCTGACTTGGATAAATTTGAATTTCATTTCCTTCGACTTCAACTTGGATAAACTTCAACTTATAGTGCCTCCGACTTCATCCTCGATAAAATTAGACTTGCATTTCCTTCGACTTAGATAAAATTTGACTTGCAGTGCCTCTGACTCCATTCTCAATAAAATTCGAAATGTAGTGCCTTCGACTTCGACTTGGACAAACTTTGACTTACAGTGCCTCCAAATTCAGCCCCGATAAAATTTGACTTTCATTTCCTTCGATGTCGACTTGGATAAACTTCATACTTACAGTGCCTCCGACTCTATCCCTAATAAACTTTGACTTGCATTTTGACCGACTCATTTTTCCATTTCAACTTCCAGGTGGTTGACTCTATATTAATTTTTGACTCGACTTCACGGATTGAGTGGTTGATAATTTCCCAATGTATAAACAACCAAAGTATAGGTTTTTGCACCATATTTGTCTAAACCATAAGTCACAACAGTCTGGTCATATGGAAATCATCCATTT
>CBVK0101080188.1:293-20941 GCA_900067695.1 Picea abies
CATGTACTTCCTTTTTCAATTCACTTTGTCATCTTCAAAAATTCATTTCTGCTCAACCATGAGGATCCATGTGATGTGCCACATACCACCGGAAACAACATGATGTATACTATCCATTCATGGGTTTTGTATATGCATGTTCATTTTCCTTCATGTCCAAATGCCTTTATCAATCTTGTGGTCCAAAACCCATGACTAGGGTTGACATCAATGACAACAATCAATCTTCCAACACAAGTTTTACTATAGATGAGAATATCATCAAAGAAAAATAATTCAAAATGACGGATAAAAGGATGGAAGACATTATTCATAAAACTTTGGAAAGTGAAAGGAGCATTACACAATCCAAAGGTAATTACTAAGAATTCATAATGACCCTCATGAGTGTGAAATGCAGCCTTGTGAATGTCTTATTCTTTCATACGGATCTAGTGGTAGCCAGAATGCAGATTCAATTTGGTGAAGTATTTAACACAACTCAACTCATCCAAGAGGTCATCAATGACAGGAATGGGGATTTTTTCTTTTATTGTGACTTTGTTGAGGCCGTGAAAATGAAGACACGTGCATTAGGTACCTTCTTTCTTAAGCACCATGACCACAGAAGAAAAATAGGGGCTAGTACGAGGACGGATAACACCGACTTCTAGTAATTCATGAACAATTTTATCAATTTCATTATTCTAGGAAAAGGGATGACGATAAGGGATAACATTTGGGGGAATCCTTCCCAGGATGAGAGGGATGGAATGATCATGGATGCCACGGGAAGGGGAAAGTTTTTTAGGGATGGTAAAAAACATTTGGTAGTGAGAGAGGATAGATTGGAGTTCAGGATGCAGAGAATGTGTCTCAACATCATGAATGGAGTGGAATTGGGCTATAATTCTCTAATGACAATTTTTGAGAATATTTTACATGCAATGGGAATTGATGATATCATGGGTGCCTTTGGTGATTCCTTGGAACTTATACTATTGTCCCTCCTGTTGGAATTGCATGGTTAAGTCCTTAATATCCATGAGAATGGGGCTTAGAGTGCATAAACATTCAGAACCTAGAACAATGTCACAACAACCCATGTCTATAGAAAACATATGGGATTTTAGGTGATATTGACCAATTTGGAGTCGCACGTTTTCACATTGTCCCCCACATTTCATGGGACCACCATTGGCAATCATGATTTCAAAATTATTGATGACACGAATGTAACCATTGACTTCTTGGGCAATGTAGGGATTAATAAAGTTATGGTTTCTATTACTATCCACAAGGATGATGACTTTCCTATTTTTTATCTAACCAATTAATTTGAGAGTCTGGGGAGCAGAGAAGCCAGTGAGGGAATTAAGTGAAATCACCAGGTCAACTTTGGGTGGGTCATAGGGTGGGGTGAGGTCAAATGGTGAGGGAAGTTCCTCAACATGTGGAAAAACTACATATTCTTCAGACAGATCCTCAGTCACAACCATAAATATTGTTTTTTCCTTACACTTGTGCCCGAGAAAATATTATTCATCACAATTATAACAAAGACCCTTGAGTTGACATTCAACCATTTCAACCATGGTTAATTTTTCGATCTTGAGGGGAGTTGCAAGAGGATAAAAATTAGTGGTTTTAGGGCAAGGAGGAAAGAAGGGTTTGTGGTTCTGGGAGAAGACAATTTTTTTGGATTCCTTGAATCATTGAGTAGCTTCCAACCAAGTCTGGGTGCATGCCATGAGAACATGGGAACAAATTTCATCTTTGAGGCTAGTGATAAAGCATTCCCTAAATAAATCATTTGACATGCCCTCTATTCTGAAGTCCAAGTGCTCAAATGTGGCAATAAAGTCTTCCATTATCTCAGACTGCTTTAACTTGGTCAATCATCCTAAATGGTGGGTGTCATAGTCAAAGCGATCATAAAGTTCAGCCATAAACTATGTCCAAGAAACGTACCCTTGACGTGCCTTTTTTCACCATTGCCACCATTTCCATCGTTCTGGATCCAAATATAGGACACCATAATAAATCTTGGATAAATCATCAGTAATTCCATGCAAAGATAAATAATGTTCCATTTGGGTGACCCAACATGTAGGATTTGAGCCATCAAATTTGTTCACCTCAATTCTAGGAGGGTGTAGATCTCGGGAAAAGTTGGTAGTATGAGGGCCTTGGTAATGGGAAGAGTCATGGTCATCGTGATAAGATGGTTGTTCACAAGAGGAATGGTTCTGGGAATGGCCCAAAAAGTGTTATTTGAGGTCTTTGATGTAGGAACATTTTTCTTGGAGGTCTTTGATGTGGGAACATTTGTAACAACCCTCCTTATTACAACAACTACTCGGACAACAGGTGAATTTTTTTTTTTTTTTTAAAGGTGTGCGCGCGCATGGAGGAGGGGAAACAGACACACTGGACTCTACGTCGCCACCCGACGACTGATAAGATGCAACCATGTCAATCACAACAAGAAGACGCAAGGTGCACGACAAGTAACTGCAAGCAAGAACACCCAAGACCAAGGCGCCCCACGATATCTTCAACAGTAACGACATACTGGGTTAGGTATCGCACGAACACAGAAGGTAGAATCCATGGTGGTAGGTTTAATATTTCTACACAGGAAAGCAGGGCATTTAATCTTAGTCCTCTGCTCCGGAGAGAGAGGAGGTCAGATAAGCTCCTGGTCGTCTGCTCAGGCAGAAACTAGAAATCCCCTAAGGTGTGTCGCAAGAGTGGAAACCCTGCCTTTAAAGGACCTGAGACTCTTGATACGGTGCTGGATTCTTGACGCAGAAAAACACAGACATAAATACTAAGGCTACTAAAGGTGTCTAACTCCCGCCTGACACAAGCCGACCCAACACAGAAAGTTTTACAACCCAGCACAATCTTAATTTAGCAAGGGACTACCCGCTATATGAGTCTTAAGGTTATTCCATGGCACAACTATAATCATAAAACATCATCAAGGTACCCTCTAAAACACATTCAAGGGACCCCCATAGTACAAGACTAAAACTTGACTAGTTTAACATCTAACAAGATAAAAAGTCATCAATTGTAATCACAATTATAATGAATGGTAGTAATGGGTGTTAACGTAATAAGCAACAATTAATCCTTCTCTACAGCTCAATAATTAACAATTTATCCTGAACTCTTTTGACGCCATCAATTGTAAATTTACATCATCAATCATCCCATGAGGGTTAGCCTCATCACCTTGGTAATATACAGACTTCGCAATTCCTATCTAATTTCATGATAACTTTAATGAAAACAACCCTCATCTATTAACTCATAATAATCTATTGTGCTTATTCAAGGACATTACACCACATAAGGTTGTCATTAACCATTAAAGGTATAATAACGCTGCCAAGACATAATGAACATGTTACAATTACATCCCATCAACTTTGCGAATAACATCACCTTACATTTTACGTGGCATCCCAACACTAAAATTACCCAACCATTGCCATAAAGAGTACCACCCTTCCATTTAAGTTATATATAAAAATATCACAAGAATAACATTTACATTACAAGACAAGTTACCCACCCATCCTTGATATTAAGATCCTAGAATCTATTGCAACTTCCCCAACATCTAATCGTATTCTTATTTCTAATCATAATAATTGATTGCGTAGCATTAATGAATACCTATCATATTACTATCTTACCTCACAATACATTCGGACGTGTTTAGTCATAAGGATGAAGGTCCATACCAACATTAGATCTTATCCAAGTGTGCATGCATAATAATGATGTAATTGACTTGATCCTCATAAGTTCATAATATATGACAAGAAAACAAAAATATGCTGCATAGGGAAGTCCAATTAAGAGTTGTCTATGAGTAACACACCCGATTACTTTGATAAATGGAATGATGGGAAGGGCGGTCATGTAAGGAAGCGAACAATTTGTACCCCAAATTATTGTATGTTAAAGTTAAACGATAAGAATTAATTTAAACTAAAAGCAATTAAATCACCACCATAGGACTGACTATATAAATAAAAATTTGCAGAAATATAAACACTAATTAAATTGAAATAAAAAGCATTAAAATAATGTAATTTAAAAATAAGAATAAAAATTATATAGAATTCAATTAAATTGCAGGTTTCTACATTTATCTACCATAACTCTTATATTATAATCCGAACAGTTAATAATCAAGATTTTATCTTTATAACTACAATATCAATCAATTAATTATCAAGGCTTTACCATTATAATTACCACAACCTTCCATAACTATTTTAACCACGCGTTACATTACCCTACGCCCACATTTATTGCACCCATCACTAAATCTTGAGCATTGAGGCGGAAAAGGGCTGGAGTTCTGCTCACTCTGCCCAACACAGGTTAATGAGCGGCAACCCGGCGAACGGTGGGCACTCATCACGCTGCCCAACTCAACGATACAACAACCAAAAACACAGTTTCATATACCACGGAGGGGAAGGGGGTTTCGGCTAATCCCTTAGGGTATGCTGCGCAGGCTCCGTGAGAATGATAATGACTGAAAGGACGCGTGCCTTCAGGCAGGAATGATTTAAAAAAAAATTTCAAGGGTGGAAAGCCAAGGCTTGACCGAGGATAACAATCCCATACGGACGGATTTGGACTGTGCTGGAGGCTACAGATATCCTCCGCGATATGAAGGACAATTCATATATAAAAAAAAAATGGCTTTGGGTCAAACGAGCCCATCTCCAAGACAACCTACTCTAAAATTCCATCGAGCATATCAGCCACATACAAACTACCAACCACGAGCCAAGTCACAATAAGTGTGCCACTAAGTGCCTGAGATTAAGAGTCGATAACACTCACACCAACTGTCACGGAGGAGCCCACAAGCCAAAATAGTGCAGTCTGCGAATTTCCTGCTTAAGAATAAATGAAATAAAACCCTTGGGTACTCTACGTAAGGTTGTTGAATAAACGCACTTACAGTAATACAATTTCCTAGGTTTTGGTTCCATTTTTACATAACAGAAAGCCTACTCCAACTCAAATACAACATACTACAACCCGTAAAATGTGAACCCAAGAAAGGCAATAAAAAGAGAGATGCGAAATATTGATATCGCTAAGTGTATAACCTGCAATGATACCTTGAAGGAAAAATAACAGAAATAGGAGTGTACACTGCATCACCAAAACGGCAAAGTAAAACATATGAGAATGCCATAAAATACAAGCAAATGAAACATTGAGAAGGATACGAGATATGGGATAGTGTAGTTACCATATACGAATTCGGATTTTGAGTTTTCAAGCACTACAGGCCCATTGGCAGAGACGTTCGCTATACATCGCTTGGTTGGGTTTACCAACTAGTGGATTCACGTTAATTCTAGGTTAAATACGAGTTCTGGTTAAAGGGTAATAGTTTACTACCCAGGAAGTCGAGGATAAAAAAAACAGAGGACGCAGATGTGTAAATATACAGGCAGAAATAGAAAAACGCCCTCGGCAGAAGGTAAAAACGATTCTGGGTAGTAAGGAATCTTGGCCATGTATGTAAATGCCCCAAACGCCTACAGCAAAAGAGAAAAAACACCCATAACAAATTTTACTCCGTCCAGCGCAATAATTAACAAGAATTACACCAATAACCATTAAAAATACAGATTTTAAACACTATTCACACCATAACCACTGAAACTACAAATTGCACATTAGCCATTAATACTACAGTTATAAACACGCGCGGCAAGATAGAAATGCCCAGAGATTTACATACCTGTGTCCTTAACGCTTGCAGCAAATGATTCTTGTGCTCCCGCCGCTCCTGCTCCTGCTTGCCACCCGTAGAGGACTCACCGGTACCTCCCAACCAAATTCTAGGGGTACTCTCCTTCCCCCTTATCCCCCCGAGCCACAAAGGGGCCAAACACAACCCAGAAAATAGCCTAGCTTCTCAACTCGCCTCCAAGGCAGAGCTACCACTCAAGTCAGCTGAGAATCCCCAACTCCTACAAGAACTCAGTCCAGTCTCTATTCTGGCAGCATAACAATACCAATAGCTCAAAAAAGGTCCCCTTCTTTCCCCCTCTCCCTTTCTTTTATCTAGTCTCAAACCCTCAATCCTCCTTCCTTTAGGTTTTCCCCCTTTTTCCTTTTTATTTTCTTATGTTTCTTTTTATTTTATTTTTTTATTTTTATTATTATTATTATTTTTTTTTAAACTCAAAGAGTAAGTGCGCTCATTAATAATTCCCTTTTATTTTTACATGCGTAACTTTTTATTAATGGTAGAGGCGGTAGGGATTGATAAATTTACGGAAAGAGAATCCATTATTCATTTTCTTTATTCTATAATTTAAAGATTAAGGAATACACGACAATTGTTTATAATATATATTTATATTTTCATTTTTCTATTTACATGTGTGGATTCATCATTGTAATTTATCATTATCCATCATTTAAATTCACCATTAATATATGTGTATATATATATAGGATAATGAGAGATTAAGGTGATGGCAACATGTATATGGGAAAATTAAATGTATTACATAAAAAGGAATAATGAGGAATTAAGGGGAGGGATGGTGATTTAGTAATGTGAACAGGACATGACAAAGGGAGATGGTTACTGGAAGATTAAGATGATGGAGGATGGTTTAGTAAAGTAGACATGGATAAAGCAAGGATAATGGTCTTAGTTTTTGTGTTTTTTTTTTTTGTTGAAATTTTCTTTATGTTACACTACGAAGGCGATGTCATTCTCCCATTAGTTAGGAATCAATTTTCTTCCTTGCAAAGTTTTAGAACTATTAGATTCTCTTTAACACTTACCCTCGTTATCACCCCAAGAATTTCATGAAGACCAACTATTACTTAGGTGGGTTATTTTTATTCCAGGGTCTCCTCATAGGGTTAGACTAAATTTTACCCTAACAGTTTTTAGACTTGTACTAGATTCTGAACTGGGCGTCACTGAGTTAGGGAAGTTGTTTAGGAATGTCTTAAAGTGTTAAGGTCTTAGGGCTAATAGGTTTGTTTCCTTCATCCCCATCAAGGTGACGTGCCCTTCAGGATGCACCACGTGCTCCAAGGGTTCCACTCGCCTCGTTCAATTCCTTTACGCAACGTGCCCTTCAGGATGCACCACGTGCTCCAAGGGTGCCACTCGCTTCTCGTACTTCTTTTGTGCGATGTGCCGTTCAGGATGCACCACGTGCTAGAAGGGTGTCACTCGCCAACTAGACTGATTGGTAGACATCTATAACCCCTGGAGTCAACACTCCGCTAGGTGAACTTGTAGGAGACTAAGGGTTCTAAGGAATAAGGCCCCCGCCTTAGTGCGCACCCCTTAGAATCATCGTGAGCGACTGTCGTAGTCTGCCCTCACGGCATCGTGGATCCTCTCGAACTAGGTAATCGTTAACCTACAGTTAGAGCCACGGCGAGAGTGCTAGTAGGCGGTGGCAGGGCTGTTGTCCACCCCTCTCCCTCAACCTCTCTGCAAATTGTGTGTGGCCCCTTTACTCCATATGTGAGTCTGGTCGGCAAGCTATCGTCAGCCTGCATCATCAACAATCATGTCAGAAATGTCAACATCAAATCATCAAATCAAATGAAACATCATAGTAAACACATCAACCCCAAAATCACACTCCCTGACTCAGTCTGGAGTCCAAGGGGGTTCCACCGATGCCTCTGCATCCTCAAGGTCAAAAACCATGTACACTCAATAAAACTAAGTCAATAGCACCTGTCTACATCAAATAGTAACACATCATGTCAACTTTCAATCGCATCATAATCAAGTATAATAGGTCTAACATCAAAAGGGTCTAGATCACTTGCGAGCAAGTGTCCTCAATAATAATTTTTCTCAGTGTGCCAGAGTGGGATGTTACAACATTGGTCCTTGAGGATATCAATAGTTGAGTTGATGGAGCTAATGTTGGAAGTCATATTCTTGATCTCATCCTTGTGTTGATGGTTGTCAATAATCAAGGCATTGAGTTCTTGGTCTCGTGTGGTATTCATTTGGATAAAGGAGAAAGAAAATGGTATACAGGGAGAGGAAATGGGTCTGGAGGGGTGGGTGTGACCACGGAGAGAAAAGGGTGTCAAATGATAGGTACCGTTGCGATTAGGGAGAAAAGGGGGATCCAAAGGGATAAGAGCCAAATAAGTGTTTCAGAGATGGGTCGGGTCCACAAAAACAAATTGTGTTAAAAATGAGAGGTATCACTGGAATCGGGGAGAAGAGGGGAACCCAATGGGATAAGTCCCAAATAAGCTCCAGAGTTATACTCTAACCTGAATAATATTGCAGTGAAAAAATTCCCAAATTTTTAATAGGAATAAATGTATAGTAATTTAGCAACTAGAATGTAGAAGGAACAACTACATAGCAATAGATATTGTTTGTTCTTTTTTTTTGTTTCTGTCCCCAGGGGTAGGATATTCAGGGTTTCTATAGACAAGGTTTTTCCTTGTGTTATAGATCTCTGATATACATGTGGGGTCCAACAGTATTACTCAAGCCAATATCTCAAGGCACCAACTAAGGAGGCTAGACCATTTCCTTAGCCGTACTACCTAACTACCCAGGTACTAGAGCGTATCCTATCGAGTGTTGTGCTCACTGGCACTATAGCAGTCAGGAGGTCAATCGGTTTAACTATGGAGGGATTCGGGAAATATAGGTCGATCCATATACAATTTTTTTCTAATGCACTACCAATCAAAGCGGTACCAACAGGGGTTACAAGGTTGGCCAACAGATGTGAAATTGAATACCACTTGTATTTCTTGCATGTATAGCTCCCCGACTGCAGTTTTATGCACATAACAAAATATCTCTGTAGCTTTAAAATATCGGAACATGTCTCTACCCTGAAAATATTTAACCCACAATTTTCTACCAAGGAAGGTTCTCTTATACCACTTGTAATATTCCATATATGAAATAGTATGCAAAATATAAATATTTAGCTAGAAATGGTAGAGAAACAATAATATAGCTAGAATAATACATGAATAACACCAAAAAGAAAACTTTGATTATTGATAGCAATGTTCACTTGCCTCTTCGAGGGGGAAACCTCCAACAAAGATGAGCTCTATTAGAATATTATCCAAGACAATATTTTTCATACCCTCTACTTCTATTTATAATAAATATATCTATCCAAAAGAATAATTTAGAGGAGGATCCTTCTAGAAACGAAAGCTTATATTATGTCTTCTGACATTTGAGTTATTCTTCCTTATTGTAAGCCTTATTAATATTGGCCTTTATTACATGGAATTATAATATTCTACCTACATGAGGGATTAGGGAGGTTAGGTCCCTAACAGAAAGTCATCGAAGACCGATTATCTCTTGATAGAATAAAAGAAATATTTTATACCGACTTGCATGAAGGATTCTTGTGTACTGTCCCGACACTTCTTCATAAATTCCTCCCCGATAAGGGAGTCAATGACATTATTTAATACTCACCTTGAATAGACACATCGTTAACAAATAATAACTATCAAGAGATGGATAAAGAGTGGGAATGATTTCTTTATGCAAAGTGCAAAGATACAAGACAAGCCCAGGATTTTTTTCTAAATAAATGAACATGGCCAGTATTACCGACCTTGAGTAAGTCGGGGCGGCGATGGGGTTCGATCTTGTTATGTCCTTGATTTTAAGTTATGGTCATATGTTTGTTAATAGTTTTCAAATCCATGCCTTGGCCTTGGGAAGACTAATGCATTACTATTTTAAGTTATTAAGTGTGTGACAGTCAGTCATTCTTTTAAAGGCTTTAGTCTCATGAAATTTATTAATTGTATGCATAAGTAATTATTCATGATTCTAAGATTGTTGCCATAACATCTAATTCGTTTTGTAATAAAAGAGTCAAGTCATAAATCAAAGGTCCAGGGGAAGTGTTTTCAAATGATATCATGAATCATAGTGACATGTTATGAGAAATACGGAGCCATCATAAGTCATCATGTTGTATGTACTAATATTACAAAATTATTTTTATATTCATATTGTAAAGTATCTAACACTATGTAATTTCGTTGTGTAAAGATTGGTGCTACCCAAACTGTCAATTCATTTCAATGGTCTAATCAATGCTTTGAAATCAGTTTTTTCTTGACATGTGAAATTCATTCCCTCCCTTTTTCCATGCAAAATCCCTCTCTCATGATTTAAACTCCTTTTCCTTATAAATTTTCAGAATATTCACGTGCTACACAAACCCTTTTCATCCACTATGAGAATTATACACAATAGCTACACGCTATTCATCCCCTATCCTACATAATTTCCATGTTTCGAAGATTTAGGGGTCATGTTTCTTACCATATAGCATTCATATTTAATACGTTATGATATTTAATGATTGGGTTTAACCTGAGTGATTTCCTTTGATCCCATTTGTTGCAAACCCTATATTTTATTTTCGTTGTGTAAAGTTCCCTCTCAAAACCCTAGCCATCCAAATTCTTTTTCTCCATAGTCACATTGTTTTCAACATATATCTGCAGTATGGCAACTAAAGGGAAGAAGAAATACATTAAGGGAGGGACCGTTATAATATTTGAGCCACATAACTTGCAATTAGTGAACTCTGATCCAAAAGTTAGGGTTTCTTTTGAGCAAGCCAGATGCATGAGATTTTGCGAGAAAATTTAGGGGTATAATGTGCAATTGAAAAAGGATTTTTCCCTGAAATTCATTGACATCCAGAAAAAGATTGTTGATCTTACTTTCTAGGTGTCAAAGGAGACAATAGTTGTTGCAACTAAAATTCTAGCTCAAGGGGAGAAATAGTTCAAAGGTGTGCCCCTTGATTCCATATTCTACACTAAGCTCTTGAATCCTAAGTATAAAAAACAAAATTTTGGTGCTACCATTCCAAGAGAATGCATATTGGAACACTATGAAAAGATACTAAGAGTGATTCAAAGATATTTCACCTATGACGGAAGGTTTGATAAAGCATATCAATATCATATTAGTATTTTAATGTATTTCACTAGAAAAAAACCCTTTGAATTTACCTTTTTACCTATATATAAGCTTAGGTAAAATGTCAGACAGAGTGTAGGCTAAGGCTGATCAGGTTAAATCCAGTTTGTTTCATTTCTCTTTGGTGAAATTATTGGTGTTGGAAGAACTTAAGAAATTGAATAGGGACTGGGATTATTTCCTAGCTTCAACAAGGATTTATTTATACCTCGAAGGAGATACTCCCTTATCAGTTGAGAAAACAACACCTTTAGTACTTGAGGATTCTAATAGGAAAAATAAAAGGTTTGAAAAATACGACAGTGGGAAAGGAAAAGAAATTGAAGATTCTTCACCAAACCAACAAGCTAAGAAGAAAGACATAAAATTACACTTTGTTGATGAGGTTGTTGAAACACCAGAACTTGGCAGTCCAATCACAAGATCAACATCCAAAAGATTACCTACCCTACATACGTAATCTATTGAACATATAGCTCAAGTAATAGTTAAAGATCAGGTTCAGTCATGTGAAAAATATAAAATAATTGGAGAATTGCAAGAACATCTCAAGAAATCTCATCACGCCATAACACATTTCCATTATGAAAACAGAGAGATGGAGAAGAATCTTTCCTAAAAGGTTTCTACAATTTCAACACCAAAGGATGTATCAGTGTCAAAGAAAGAATCAACATCAATAGTTCTAGAAATTTATAAGTGAAAAGGTAAAGAGAGAGTAGTTGAGAAGAATCCTAAAACAATGGAGTTTCCCAAACCTATAGCCCCTTTGATAAGATCTTCATCTATAAAATTGATTCCAGAACACAAGCATGTATAAGAAACACATGCACAACACCATCCCATAGAAACTGAAAAATATCCATACCTCGCCTAGGAAGGTGAGAGAATTGTCAAAAGGATTAACAAACAATAAAGAGAAGCACATGATTTGATCATTCAACTCAGGGAAGAGAACATAAAAAAAAAAAAAAAAAATTTGATAAACACCTTCATGAGTGTGGACCAACCATCTCCAATGCCCATGCAACTATTTCCAATGGCCACACAAGGTTAAGAATAAATGTACCTTTGCACAAGCAAGTGAATAATCTGAACATAAAAAATTTGTCATGGATGAACGGAAATAGGGCTCTCAAACTAAGGATGAAAAAAATAGAAGTTGATGATGAAGTGAGGGGAAAGTTGGAATTTCTCTGCAAAGGTGGTAGAAGTATAGAATCCATGGGTCACATTTTCCAATTTTTTCTTTTTTATTAGTAAAGGGCTAAAACATTTTGAGATATTTTTTTCTGGAAAAGAACAATGCACAGAATTGGCGTAGCGATCTCACGCTACACAAGTGTTGTAAGGATACATTTGACATAGAAATGGATTTATCACTATGATAAATGTAGTTTGGATTCTTAGGAAAGTTTGGAAACAATATAGTAGCTTCATAAAAAATATATATTATGTATGATACTCACTTGATGTCAAGATTAAAATTTATGGCTTTGAAAAAAATTTTATTTTTTGAAGTTTGGATTAAAGGGTAATGTTTGGAATGGAGGTTTATGTTTCGTGAGATCGGAAGAGCGGTTCAGCAGGAATGCCGAGACCGCTCTTCCGATCTCACACAAGGTTAAGAATAAATGTACCTTTGCACAAGCAAGTGAATAATCTGAACATAAAAAATTTGTCATGGATGAACGGAAATAGGGCTCTCAAACTAAGGATGAAAAAAATAGAAGTTGATGATGAAGTGAGGGGAAAGTTGGAATTTCTCTGCAAAGGTGGTAGAAGTATAGAATCCATGGGTCACATTTTCCAATTTTTTCTTTTTTATTAGTAAAGGGCTAAAACATTTTGAGATATTTTTTTCTGGAAAAGAACAATGCACAGAATTGGCGTAGCGATCTCACGCTACACAAGTGTTGTAAGGATACATTTGACATAGAAATGGATTTATCACTATGATAAATGTAGTTTGGATTCTTAGGAAAGTTTGGAAACAATATAGTAGCTTCATAAAAAATATATATTATGTATGATACTCACTTGATGTCAAGATTAAAATTTATGGCTTTGAAAAAAATTTTATTTTTTGAAGTTTGGATTAAAGGGTAATGTTTGGAATGGAGGTTTATGTTTCTACAGTTCAACATATCATTTGGAATGATATAATGGTCATTTGGAAACCAACTATATGAGGACAAATGAAGAAAATATATGTTGTGCAAACTCGCTACACAACTGTTGTAGCTCACAGTTACACAATGAGTTGCAGGAGCATGCTATGCAGACATACCAGGGAGCCAATCAACATTCGAATCAGCCTCAGATCATATCCAGCTATACTAAGTGACTCACATCAGCCCTAAATTTATAAAGCATGATGAAGACTATTCATATTTTAAAATATTTTTATGTATTTAATATGGTAAAAAACAACTTCTAGTTTTAACAGGAATATTTCAGTGTGTTCCTATTTTAATGTAACTAGATCCAAAAATGAAGGAAAGTGGTTGAATCTTGACTTCCTTAGTTTAGGGATGCATTTTTCCTTTATATTGGATCGTTTTTAATGTATAGTGGGTTGGTAGAATCATGGAGGAAAAGAATTTTGTAATCTTTATGTATTTTAATGAAATATTAGTGCAGAAGTACAATGTTATTCATACTAGATATTCTTGTGGTAGTGATATGAAGTTTGTGTTTATTTCTTATGTATTTATTTATTGTTTTATCTTTTCATTTCATTTGCAAACTTCATATACTTAAATTGGAAATAAATGGTTTGGATTTCATCTGATATTGATGCTCTATATTAAACAATTAAGTACTGTAATTTCTTCTTAACTTAGTCAGAATTCATCCAAGTTGGTGCTCTGATTGTAGTTATTTGTTTCCTCTTTCTTCCTTTATACAAGAAAAATATTGTCATTGAAATATTATCAACTACCTAGCCTCTACTTCTTTGATAGTTCTACAAACAAGTCACTAATAGTTCCATTTGTTTCAAAGTTGACTCCATGCCTCAATGGATTCCTCCTCCTTCCTTCCAGCAGCTTTACAAATATCTTTTTTAATTGAATACCTAGCCATTAATATTTAAGAGAAAAAATTTCTTTCAGAGACTAAGTGAAAAGAAAGATCCCTCTCTGAACTGAAAGGGCTAGTTTCAGTTCTAAAGTGGTTTTGTGGTTACCTTTGTGATTTTATTCCTCAACAAAGAATTTATAGAGTGATAATAGGTTGAATTGGTGAGATGTCATAAGGAAATCATACTAGATGTTTTGATTACTGAAGCATAAATGTCTTTGGGAGGAAATCAAGAAAAAAATAAATATGTTGACATCCAGAGATTAGAGCGAGATAAAAGGAAAATGAAAAGGGAATAAATTCATAACATGTGGAATACTCATAAGTGGAATAGAAAAATGATCGAGGATGGTTAGCCTGATATAGCTCTTGAGTAGACTGAGTCTGAAGTGAATCGACTTGATCTAAAAATAACAAATGCTATGACAACCCCTGAAAGAAGTAGTGATGTAGACTTGAAAGAGACTAGAAAGAACACTTATAAATCAAAAAACAAACCTAAAAGCATGGATTATGAAGAATCATAACTAGTGTTATGCACTTCCCCCATTCTAGAAATCATCCCATGAATAAACGAATTTCTCTAGCAACAACTTCAAATCAATGAACAATCTGCAAGATTATGGTACAGAACTGACGAGCATGGAAACCTACGAGATACACTCATTGTTGAGCCAGAAAGAAATAAAACCAACAACATGCTCATCTAAATTAATTATCTCACTGACATGACCCCCCTGCCAAATTTATTATCTAGAGAAGAAACTAGTCACAGTCATGAACCAACGTGACCTTTGGACTGACACTTAGTTGAGTATAAAGAACAAAGTTCTCAAACAAAGAGATACTTTATACATTCAATGGGAGGAAAATATTCCTCAAGTACCACCCAACAAAATATCATCCAACAGAAAAAATGACACAAGAAAACACGATTGAGGATTCGAAAACTTAGTTGAAAATTGTGGTAACTCAGACACCACAAAAAGTGTGTACCCCTAAAAATATAATAAAAATGGGATTTAACTACATACCCTTGTACGAGGGAGATGAAGACCCAAAAAGATACTAGTTCATTTGAGAAAAATTCTGGGTTACAGCATAAATCACCGACAAAGACAAAAACATGGTACAATTTAGAGTCACCCTATGACACTATGACCTGACATGGTTTATGAACTATACAGAAAATCAAAACCAAAAAACTTCGGACATAAAGAAAATTTTCTATCATTTTTTAAAGTCCAATATGTCACACACTTGGATTCACAAAAGTTAAAATAAACAAAACAACACCCAGGTGAATTAGTACAAGAATATGATAAAATATTCAAAGATATCTTGAGCCAAATTCCAACAACAATCGACCAAATCTTTCTAGTTCTATGGTACATCATCAGGTTATTGAAACAAATCCTCTTTCCATTATGCTTGTATGAAATAACCACCTGTGAAGACTTGTTACAAAAATTACAGCGTTTTGAATCAGATGATGATGACCCATCGAATGCTTCGTCAATTGGAAGAATCGAAGAAAAAATAGATCACTTACATCAAATGATCAATAATATGTCCATAAGGAGAAATTGACTTTGGTGCACATCATGCTGCAAATAAGGACGTATGAAGGAAATGTTTATCCTCAATGATCAACCACCAGCAACAACAAATGCAAATAGACTACAAGCTCAGAAATATTGTAACATATGTCAGTGTCTTACTGATCATAGTGTACAATATTGTCCACACAATCTGAAAATACCAAGTGGTGCCATATCTATGAAGATTCTAATCATAAAACATTAGAATGCCATTTCAACACACAAAATCACGCAAGTGTAGGAACAATCTATCACATAGAAGTCACTGACCAAACTAACAATTACACTCGAAGGGATGACTACTATGGTCACGGTCGAGGAGAACCATACTACTACAATTGCTCGGAAGATGACCACATTAGCCCAGATGACCCAATGAAAGATAGAATCAACATGAAATTCTACAATATATGCGGCATCAATGATCACTCATTAGAAGATTTCCCAATAGTACTCGACAAAATTATGACTAGAACAATTGTAAATCTCCTACACGTAGTATCAAAAGTAGTAGTATTGAATTCAAAAAATTTAAATATCATCACAAGATATGGCAGAGGACAAGATCTTAACAATACTACCTTTCATGACTAACAGAAACAAAAGGATAATTTTTTTCCAAATCCTGATAAGGAAGAAAAAATTATGAAAGAAGTTATCAGATTCTTTAGGAAAAACAATGGAAGATAGAATGAAGATATTATACAAGAATTCCTCTAGCTATTAGAAGAAAAATAGTCATTCAGTCGATTGTTAGAACTGCTAAATATATTAAAAGAATACAAAGAAGGAAAAATACCAGCAAAGGATGTCAGACAAATTTTGTATAAACTTAAATATTATGATCCATGAGTTCACCTAAAAATCAGTGAAGTATTGATCAAATAAGTGGTCATATATTTTGGATCCCAAGTCAATATCTTACCCCAAGAAACTTGGATAAGACTAGGTCGACCTGCTTTAGCACCAACTCTGTACTATCTCAAACTTGAGGATCAAATATTGATAGAGCCCATTGGTATTCTCAGAAATTTCGACACTCAAATAATGGGTATTCTGACTCAAGTCGAATTTGAAGTCATCAACCTAGTCTAGGGGATTCCAACATAAGTAGCACTTGTCGGTTGAACGTGGGGTTGAAAAATGAAATAAAATACCTCTCTAGAAAAAGATAGAATCAAATTAAAAGGCGATGGAAGAAAAATAATCATTGCCTTAGATCCAAAAGAATGAAAAACCATGCACTGAATCATGGGATGAAGATCAAGAGGCTCGTTTCATGTATCAAATAAAAAATGAACAAAGATATTATGTAGAATTGACCACACAAGGAGAAATTTTGAGATAATCTCCCATGTTGGTCGGAAATATCTTTGACTATGCTCTATACAACTATCAAATCGAGAATTAAGAAGAGAAAAAAAAAGATTGTTGGTCCATTGAGATCATCCCAAAGCATCGAAGAACATTCTACTTGATCCAAGTTGTGTCAATAGTGTATTAAAAGAAAATTCAATAGACTCCCACTCTCATACCAACTGACAACTGAATATTAAATACCTTACGATATATTGAACGACATACACCTTCGACACATGTCAAAGTAATGTCAAAATCAGTTGGAGAGAAAGGAAGAACGTAGAGCCTCATGGAAACCTTCACAGGCCAAGATGTAATATGGTGGGAATCACACTCCCCCATGATACAAATGTGGATGACCATGTCAACATATTTCATTTAACGATTCAGAGACATAAGCTATATAAAGCATCCTATATCCCCATTTTTAGGGTTGGGTGTTTGTTACTACTCTCTTTCTACTTATTAGGCTGACCCAAGATCACATCTAAACAAGCTTCCAACAAAGCCATCTAAACCTATCGGCCCTCCTGGTAAACCAAAAGGAAACAAAACACACAAAGTGTACTGCACAGTCTCACCTATGATAGTTCTATGGGTGGATGCAATGCGCTGGTTCTTGCAACCTGGGAATGAGTGGGGATATAGGATTTTTCTTTGTGATCCTTGTTTATTTATCTATTGTCCATATATATTAAACACTCTATCGTCCTTTATTCATGCATGCAAATCACCATATCTAACTATCTCATCAATACATTCATCTAAGTTTCAACCATTGACAGAAAAGGCATGAATAATAAACATTTCACATAACACATGATCTACCATGGTTCACCCCCTCCTAGGATACATCCACAAATATTTGGCTTCTTTTCTCTTTTATTATGGTTTCTCCAAAGTCATGGTTCTACACACATTACAATCTCTGATATCACTATATCAACAGGCCAGATGATCCCTGTCAAGCTGACTAGATCACACTAGGCTCCTCAGCTTGTGATCTAACCCTCAGGATCGAGCTTCTTAACTATCCTACAGCTCAATATCTTAGAAAAATATCATAGATATTACAATCTTTCTCCTAGCTACTAAAAACAGTCCTCTCTTACATGTTAGAGCCTCCAAAAACATTCTCCGACCTAGTCCTCCTAGGTACCTATTGATACTTATTCTTGTCTTATCATCCATTACAATATCTTACCAAAACGCTAACCCTATCATGGTTAGGAATTATTGCATGCGCGCCTTGCATTCTTTCCTCCTTTGCATGTGGATTTACCTTGTATGTTCTTCTTTTCCTGTCAGATGTCTTTCTGCCACTTCCTTCTTTTCTTTCCAAAAATATCCTTTTCCCCAAAATGGGTCTGGACCTAACATGCCCCCAAAACTGACATGTGGCTCATCTTGAGCCACCTAGCCTTTGCGTGCTCCCTTGATAGACTCATCTAGATTGAGGAACTTATATTCAAGTTCCCTTCCTCATGTTTGGACCTGCACGACCTTTTCTATGAGAGGTTCTAATGCTTGCGTTGTGATCTCCTTCTAGATCATTGTTGTGCACTCTTCCTATTCTTGCACCATGTTCTTCTTTTCCTCCTGCAACTACACGATAATATCAGCTACTAGCTCTTGGAGAGGTTTTTTCTACACCTGTCTCTCCTTGCTTTGCATATGTGCTTCTATTAGCTCTTCTTCTAGCTTCTTCATGTCTTGTGCTCCCTTGAGACGCTCGATGATGCTCATTGTTTTTTTCCTCTAATTGAGGTTCTGGATGGATGATTTTATGTTTCCTTCTTCCTGGTCCCACTGTTAGACCTATTCATCTTCCTCCATTGTTGTCCATAGTTGTGCTACCCTTTCAAACAAGTCCACAGCTGTGCTACCCTGTCAAACAAGTCCACAGTTGTGCTAACTTGCCTTTCCATTTCCTCCATTTGTCCTGTAGCTTCTTGTCTCCTTTGTTATTTCAACTCTGAGGGAGTCGTAGGAATTAGTTTTTCCTTGCGGTTGTCGATCTCCTTCCAATATTGATCGTATGTTTTCAAAATGTGATCAATCTTTTGCACTGTGTTGGGATCTTCTACTTGCACGTTGGTTGGGATTTTGTTATAGGATGTAGTCACTCCCTGATCGAGCCTGCATGCATGATCTTTATGTTCTTATTTCTCCGCAGTCAGTTGGTCTCATGTAATTTGTATCATTTCCATGACTCCTCGTCTCACCTCTAGGTTGGTGGAATCTGTGTGGGCCCTCGACTGCACTTCCTTCATTTCACTCACTTGTAGCCAGTATAGAGCCTTCATGGGCATCTGTGTCATTATTATGTCCATCTCTTCGACCTCTAGCAGTGGTTTCTATGCTTCTTCTAGATCAATCCTAATCATTTTGCGCATGAAAATAAATGTGTCACTACTCTGGGTGACAAATTGTATCGTCTCTTCATCCTTATTCTATGAAGGTGGCCTTAGTACTGCCTTATGCTATTGTGTGGTAGACTGAGATTATGCGTGGCCCCTTAGCTATTGTATACTCTCATGGAATTATATTATCTTGGCCATGATCTTTTCTCTCTGTGCCTCTGTTGTTTTGATTTCTTCCTCACTCGTGTCTTGGAACTTGTCTGTGATGATCTCTGCATCATCCCAATTGAGGGTTATGTCCAGGTTCTTTGTGTCATATTTTCTTTTTTCGTGCACATTTGTTCCTTGTGCGGCCTCCTTTAATGATTATGAGGGTTGTTCCCCACTGGTTGTTCCTAGGCCTATTTCCTGCTTACTCTATGTTGGCTTCTTCATCTTAGCCTATGGTTGGCTTCCTGTTTGTGTTTTTGTGGAAGTTCTCCTTGGTTTTTTCAGGATTGCGCACCCACTTGGAACTTTCTATGTTGTTGTTGTCCGAGTATTACTAGATGGACTCCTTTTTTTTGCTGATGATCATGCCTTAGTTGTGTCTTTAGGCTTGGTGGACTATGTTGTACCTGTCCTAGTGGTGGGTTTTTTTATTGGCTACTTCCACTACATAGACCAATCTTTGATGATCCACTCCACATACTCCCTAGTCACGCAGTACTGCATCTTCATCCATGCTCGCTTGGGATCCCTCGTAGCTTAGATCCATGTATGGTGTTGGGATGCCTTGAACTTCTCAATCCCCTTTGTTTCCTACACAACCTCCTTATGGATGTGCCATGTGTTAGCAGTTCACTACTGAATTTCTTCTAGCAGCATGGAAAACACTGTTTTATTTTCTTCTTGTGCTTTGTTGTCCTTCGCCTACCAGAGGGACTCATACCTAGATGGGTAGCACTTCCCCATCATGTTGATGAAGGTGGTATACTTGGGCTCCTACCACCCAGAATAAGTGACCAATATCATCAACCAAGAGTAATGGAACTCAGTTCCATTATCTTATGCATCGTGACAATCCAATAGGAATTGGTTCAGTAAATATTGTGCCCAACTGAACATCATCCCTTTTTCTGATCTGAGAATAGAAGGCTGACTTGTTATGCTATGAAAGCACCCTCTACTTCAATAAAATAAACCTTACAGGACCTTGCTTCATGTGTT
>CBVK0101080318.1:0-13719 GCA_900067695.1 Picea abies
ACCATTCGAAAGCCAACTCATCCTTCTAGAAGATTCCCTTCTAGAAGGCTCGAGAACTTCATCTTTTTCCTCTTTAAAATGATGTTCACACCCTATCCTTGAGTACAGTGCGAGAAGTTTGCACCCCAGCTGAGAGCAGCCTGCGAGAATCAAGCATTCTCGCAGGAGAGTATATATGCAGCCTGCGAACTATCTTTAAAATATGATTTCTGGAAACTGATAAGTGTAACCTTTCTCAGGAAAATGTTCCTATGGAAGAGCTTGATTTTCAATCATCATGACATCATGATAACATCATCACAATGACCAAAATTTTGGATAACAGAATGCCCCCCAAAGTCTGAGAGTGGAATCAGGGACAGACGACGGACTTTGTAAGCTGCATGTGTGTGTCAAGAACCAAGAGCACATCTAATCAAAAACCTGTAAACATCCAAGCATCGGCATAATATAATATGTATCCCTTCTGAGGTAGGCATTCCCATACTCAGATCACAGACTGATGACATCATAAACAAAGATCATGGCCACCAATCATACACTGTGGATCCATGCAGTCATAATATAACATAGCCACTTGAATACACTGTGGATCTATGCGACAAATTTTCAGTCAAGACGACATAGCCATGAAACATACACAGTGGATCTATGTGTCGCAAATAATACATACTCCATCGCAACCTGGATCAAAAAGATAATATCCAGGGTCTTCAACCTCATCGCCCAAAGTATGAGTCTGACCATGTGATTACATGTGTCGAAGACGAACATGGCAGAAACCACTTGATTACCGGTCATTGATGCAACTGTTAACAAGTGCGAGGGAAATCACCATTAATGTCAATGACTCCCAAGGTACTAAAGTACAATCCATCGACTGTGAATAAATGATTTGATGTCGAACAACCGACGAAATCTTTCGATCAGGGGCCAATGATGTTAACCCATTGTCGAAAGCGAGGAAACTTGCCATTGAGGCATGCAAGCTCCAAGGTACTGAATGATTTCTAAGTCTTAATCTCAGATAATGTGCTAATTTCGACGGAACAAGACTCGTCACAGGAGGGCCTTGATGTATCCCCCATCAATGACACGAAATGAGTAACAGAGTTTGAAAGTGAAACAGAGTATGTGACAATTGGACTTTGGACACAGGGAAGGCCGACATGAAAGGAATGGATAACTGCAGATGGCCGACTCAAGTAGAGGTTTCAGACAGACTGCTCTTGAACATATGAATGACACGAACAATGATTTGGCAGCATTGACTCAAATACGACACATGGAAAGACCTTGTTATCAAATCGAATGAGAGACAAACGGATTACCCAAACCGGCTTTAGATGATGAATATGGAGTGTCATGTTCAAGAGTGACTCTTACTTCCAATCAACACAAAGACGAAACATATCCCTTTCCAAAAATTTCCCCCACCATTTCTGGCAAGTACCTCTTTATTTTTACGCAAGCTTGAAGAGGATCACATATTCTTGTTGATATAAGCTCATCTTTTGGACGAGTCCCTCGGAGTATTTTTAACGAACCCTAAGAAAGAGTGGTTTGATCCCATTACGGGTATGTCAATGTTTGTTTAACGAGTCCAGAGATAGTAAACTCGAAGTTTTTTCAAGATTATAGATTTTGGAAAAACACTTAAAAGAGAACTCTCTCAGTTCCTTTTTCGTACAATAACCCAACGATACTGAAAAAGGGTTAAACTATCGCTCGAAAGATGCGTAACTTCAAATACTTTAACGAGTGTGAAAAGAGAAAGATCACTCGGCAATCTTTTCATATTTAGGGAGTCGTGAAAAGAGCTTAAAGTTAACTCCAGGGGGTTTCTTTTTCATGTAACCACATCGAGCCCGGAAAAGAGATAAAACAACACTCGATCACGTTCTAGGTTTTTTGCAAGTGCAAGAACGGATAAAAGGCACTTGAGGTTTTCAAATCAAAGCCATAAGAAACAAACAAAAACACATCATATTGCAAAAGTTTTTAGTCCATAATCATCTGCATTGGGTACCTGCAATTCATTTAACTACTTTCGTATTAGATATTAGGGTAAAAATAGTGAATAAATATAAAAACCCACTTTTATCATGGTAAAAAGTAAATAAAACAAATTTACAATTCATTTTTACCATATGTTTTACCCATTTACCAATTTAGTGCAAAAAACCTCCATTTTTCCTCCGATCTTCACCGTCAATTTCCGGGAGCGTCGGGGCATCATTCTACAAACTGTCTGGGTCAGATTGGTAAGTACTCAATTCTCTAGCCTTTCATGGTTTAATTTCATGATTTGAGTGGTTAAATTTTGAGTTTTTGATTTAGTTTTGAAACCATACGTGTGAATGAGGATTCTCACAGGCTGCCCATACGGGGCCTACGAGAAGTTCTCATTCCCGCAGGTGGGTTTGAGCTACAGTGCGAGAAGTTCGCACTGTGTGCTAAAGCCACCTGCGAACAGCGTAGATTCCAAATTTTTTTATATTATTTAGCCAATAAAACCAATTTTTCTCATGTTTCAAATCATTAACTAGCTTCACATGGTTGTTATGCAGGTTAATAACTATCACAATGGTGCTCGAATGGAGGGAAAGAGAAAACGAGGATGATAATGCCGCTGCCGAAAATCACCCGCAAACTATTGCCACTTTAAGAGATTGTGGTCTCCTAAAGTATTTTCGCATACCGGGCATGAGAGCCCAAGTGCGATTATTGGAACATTTAGTCTGGATGTGGGATCTGGATCAGCAGGTTTTTAATGTTGGTATTCATACATTGACGATTGATATCGAGGATATCTATTTCCTGACTGGGTTGTCAAGACGGGGTTCTTATGTCAGCTTGACTGGTAATCGCAGAGGCGGTATGAAGATGAGTGAGTATTGCCGAGAGTATTGCGTGCCAGAGGCTGAACAAAAAAGAGGAAAAGTGGCCATTTGGGGAGTGACAGATGTCACTCTCTGTACCATACTCTTCACCATAGCTCAAATGGTGGGAAGTGTTTCCCCGCATATGGCTCTACAGAGCTATTTTCAGTATGATCTAGAGTGTGTCGAGCCTCGGGTCTTCAACTGGGCTGACGCAGTGTTACGCAACCTCAAGAAACAACTGACCAAATGCAGGTGTGGAGATCTAAAGAAGTTTGGTTATGGATCACTTTTGGTGTCCTTCTACTGCGAGAGAGTCCCAGTATATAGGATTCAGGCTGATTGGTTCTTTCCAGGTCCCAGGGATCCATGGATGTTACGATGGTGCCAACTCATGGCTAGGCATGTGACAGGACCGATCGTCAGATATGATGATCGCTTTTTCGACTGGCTCCAAAGCCAAGTTGTGATGATAGAGGATTATGCGTATGTTGGCTTGGACTTTCGTGGTGATCCTGACCTAGTCCTTCCTGAAGACGCACAGTGGGGTAATATTGGTAAGAAGTACACCGACTTTTAGCTTTTTAGATGTTTTTGTATTTTCATCATATTAAATGTTTTTGGTTTTTATAGAAACATCCAAAGACTAACACCAAAAATCTTGTTGATAACACAGATGTTGGGGCATATAGACCAGCTGGTAGTTCTCTTGTTCAGCGTCGAGGAGAAGCAGCAGTTCTAGTCCCTCAGTATGCCGAGGAGTATCTTACAGTGGAGAAAAACTTAGAGGGTTTTATGTCCGATGTTCCAGAGATGCCTCTGGAGGAGATCCCATGACACGATCAACGTCACACCGTGGGAGTCTCTGCCTCTATGGGTTGTTTGCTCCGCAGAGTAGCTAGGACCTTAGCATGTTATCGTGAACATCATTAGTGATGTTACTTTTTTAGAAGCCAGGAGCTCCCATTTTTGATATTTTGGTCTTCGGACACATTTTGTAAAAACAAACTTTGATCGTTATATATATATACATGGTTTCTAATGGCTTACTTTACACTTGTGTATATTTTTAATGTGTTTGATTTATAAATTATTCAAATTCCTGTCCAATACATAATTAGCTAAAGCATCTGTTAATGTATTAAGACGTCTCAGGATGTGTTGATATTCAATGTGGTCAAAATATCGTTCCAAGAGGTGAATCCGCAAATATACTCTTAATAAAGTAGGACTTCGAATAGAATATACATTACTGAGCTGTAGTACTACCAACTGTGAGTCAAGTCGGACAACCATGTGATGAATTCCAAGAGAAATAGCATCAACCAATAGTTCAACAATGGCACTATACTCGGCGATATTGTTGGTTGCTTGGCCAAGACATATACCTCGTAGAGATATGAGTTCGTTTGTCGGGGCATAGATTGCCCATGCAGCAGAAGCTAAGTTACGAGTACTACGGCTAGCTCCATCAGCGAAGCCAATATAAGGTAGCGAATACTTCGACATCTGGCAATCAAACATAACGTCACGTAAGGGAAAAAACCAAATAACGTCAAAAGAAAAACTAAAGTAGCACACACACACAGTATGATACATAAAATACAAGAACTCATGCATGAATAACTCATGCATAGTACTTCTTTAAGTACAACCCATTTCTGGGTTCACTCAAAGGCACACCATCATAATCCACTAGCTCATACACTCCCTTTTCCAAAACTTTGCTAACAATATAGGGACCACGCCACATAGCTTCAAATTTCCCAGCTCCTAGGACATCTTTATCTTGTTCGTACAGAAGAACAAGATCACCTTCAGAGAAAACACGAGGCTTGACATGCTTGTCATATTGTGCCTTGACGCGTTTCTTTTGGGATTCTATCACCAAAGTGGCATCACGTCGGGTCTCGTCTAATTGCATCAAATACAACAGACGTTCTTCTTCGGCAGAGGTATTAGGTAAGAGCTCAACAACTAGCTTCAAAGAAGGTATTTCACATTCTATTGGAAGAATGGCTTCCATGCCATAAACTAATCAAAAGGGTGTAAATCCCGTAGCAGACTTAACAGATGTCCGATACGCCCACAATGCCGAAAACAACATTGTGTGCCAACTAGTCTTATGTATTCCTATCATCCATCGAATCATCGTTATAAGGACTTTATTTATAGCTTCAACTTGGCCATTAGCCTGTGGATAATAAGGTGTTGAGCTGTCATGACGAAGGCCCAACTTATTTGTAAGTTCTGACATCATATAATTCTGAAAATGACTACCGTGATCGGTAACGATAGCCTGAGGAACACCAAAACGAGTGATGACATGGTTGAAAAGAAATAACGCTGCAGTCCTCCCAGTATTATCAAATGTCGGCATTGCTTCGGCCCACTTTGTAAAATAATCAATAGCTACAATAATATAGCCATGCCCCCCGGCCGAGTGAGGGTGACATGTCATGAAATCAATGCCCCATTTAGCAAAAGGACCTACTGAGACTACAGGATGAAGGGGAGCAGGATGAGACCGAATCTTCTATTGATAGGTCTGGAAGGCATGACACTTCTGAACAACAGTAATGCAGTCATTGAATAGAGAAGGCTAAAAGTATCCTGCACGTAAAATCTTCTGGGCAGTAGCATACCCAGACATATGACCACCACACGCTCCTAAATGGAAATCATTCAAAACTTTCTCAGCCTCGTCAAAATTTAAACAACGCCAAAAAACCAAGTCAATGCCTCGACGGTAAAGAGTATCACCGAGGATAATGTATTGGCGATCCTGATAACGTATACGACGTCGTTCATTACTGGACAAAGAAGACTGAAAGGTTTGAGTTTGGAGATATATAATGATATCTCTGTACCAAATATCATCGGTACTGATAAGGAAAAGGGACTCGTCAGGTAACGAATCCACTGCTACACTTTCCGTGGCAGAGTGGGGGAAATCATAAATTAACTCAGCAAAAACTAGGGATTTCTTCAACGTGGCGCGATCAAATTCAAAATCGAACTCCTGGAGAATGACTATCCACTTGGAGTACTTTCCCCCCATCAATTGACGTGTCAATATATGTTGCATGGGGTTACAGTGTGAAATCACGGTAGTTTTTCTGGTGAGAATATAATGACGAAAACGTTGCACTGCTTGAACAGCAGCCAAAGCCAGTTTCTCAACATGTTGATACTTGACTTCTGTTGATGATAAACTTCTACTCAAGTAATATATAACATGTTAATCATGGTTGTCATCTTCTTGAACGAGAACCATGCCGATGGTATACTCGGAAGTAGCCAAATAAAGAAAGTAATCTCGACTATAATTGGGAGGGAAAAGAAGAGGAGCCTTAGTGACGGATAGTTTTAAAGCCTCGAAAGCATTGTTGGCAATTTTATCCCAAACAAACTCGGAATGTTTCTTTAAAAGACGTGTGAAACCACGAGTAATCTCGGCGTAATTTGGGATGAACCGACGAAGAAAGTTTGCTTTCCCCTGCAAACTTTGTAACTGGCGCAGCGAATAAGGAGGTGGAAGATTGAGGATCGCCTCAACCTTAATAGGATCTACCCAGATTCCCTAATGTGAAACAATGAAATCGAGAAGACGGCTGGACTCTATGCAAAAGACACACTTGTGTGGATTTAGACGAATGCGATAGAACCGAAAATGAACGAAAATTGCTCGGAGATGAATAGGGTGATCGACTCAGTGTAACGAATGAGCTGTCAAATCGTCCAAGTAAGGTTGAACGATATGCTTGATATCGTGAAACGCATAAGACATGGCACGTTGAAACATTGCACCTACATTCTTAAGACCAAAGGGAAGTTTTCTGTAGGCGAAAGTACCCCAAGGACAAATAAAAGCGGTTTTATGTTGGTCCTCAGGAGCTATATTAATTTGGTTATAACCGGAAAATCCATCCATGAGGGAAAAGATTTCACTACCGGCACAATCATCAACGATCTGATCGACAAACGGGGTCGAAAAGTTTTCCTTGGGACAGGATTTGTTAATATCTCGATAATCGACACAAACACGTATACTTCCACCTTTCTTATCAATCGGTACGGGGTTTGAAACCCACTCTGTCAGAGCCACAGGGTAAATAAAACCGGCTTTGAGAAGTTTTTCAACTTCGAGTTTAATGGCTGCCGCTTTACGTGGATGGACAGGACGGAGGTGCTTCCGCACTGGTTTAACTCCAGGGTAAGTTTTAATCTCATGCACAACGATAGATGGGTCGATACCTGGCATCTCTTCGTAACTCCAGGCAAAAATATCACGAAATTCCTTAAACAAAGCAGTATAGGTGACAATTTCCTCTGGAGAATGTTGATCACTATAATTGCTTAATTAATTTTAAACAACCAAGTGAAACATAAATTATCAACCCATGGAAGTCTTTTGTTTCAAAGATAGCCACGCACTGTATATGCTCAATTCCAAAAGCACTTAGTGTTGTAGTAAAGTTAGACTGTGTAGCAGCTCCGTGTTTCAGCATATGCGTCCTCGGACTGTGTAGCAGCTCCGTGTTTCAGCATATGCGTCCTCGGACTGTGTAGCAGCTTCCGTGTTTCAGCATCAGTTCAACAACGACTTTAGACAGTTCTGTGTTTCAGCATCGGCCTTGAATACTATTCTGCAAATATGGACACTTATGCACTTCTAATCAATGGTTTAGTACAAAAGCGATGTAAGATGTTATGCAAAACAGATTAGGCATATAGTAATGAGAAAGGATGTTGTATACCTTGGAATGATCAGATGAGGTGGTATTATGAGTCTAAATACAAGTGATGAAGGGTATAATAATGGTAAAAAGTATGGTCAAAAAGGTACAATATGAGGTCCTAACAGAGAACACGAAGCTCCAATATGAACATTTTCAATAATCCCAGGTTGGATTGAAATATCAATGGGTATCATGGGAGATATAGTGCTGAGGTTCCCTTCCACAAACACATCACGTGTAGATCCGGGAACGGTCATTGTGACAACAACGGTCGACGGAATCGAAATCTGTTGATAATTCTCAAGAGTATGTTGTTCTAGAAACAGTATGGAACAATGATTTCCATCATCCCAAGGTGTATCAACCATGACGGACATGATAATATCATCAGTGGGAAAGACAATGTGAAAAGGATCAGGAGACAACTCCTCAAGAGAAGGTGTAGAAGGTGTTGCCGATTGAATCGCATGATAAGCAGACTCAACCGGACTTAACGGCATAACGTTGTCGAAACGAGCATGATCTCCAAGATCAGGCACTAACCAAGGGTCAACAGACACCGGAAGTTCATGAGGAATGACAGAGATCATATTAATCGAAGCAACTGACGGGCGTAGAATATCAGGTGGTGGTGGTATGGGAAAAGTACCCATTGACGATGAGTCTTTCAAGAGACCGACTCCAATGTTCTCGTAACCCGGTGGGGTTTTAGCTATGAACGGTACGTTCCCCATGTGAGTATCGGAATTAAAGAAGGCATGTTGATCAACAGTAACCACTCTTCCTTGGTGAGGAAATCATAAGACACGGAAAAGCGTTGACACAACTGCGCACATGGAATCTACCCAGCTATGACCAAGAAGAATATTATAATCTAAAGGAGAATCAAAAACTTCCACTTCAACTTGGATGGTCTTACCTTCCAAAGTGACAGGCAGCGAGGAAAGAATGCCATAAGGCTTAAAACTAGAGCCATTAAAGGCTTTCAGAGTATTTTGTGATTTCATTAAGGGAGGAGAGCCAATGGCTTTCCAACACGTAAGAGACATTACACACGTAGAGGCCCCCTCATCTTCAACTGTCCGACAAATGCTTTTGTCAGCAACAATAACTTGTATCTGAAAAGCGAGTTGAGAGGGTAACCTTGGAACATGCTTGTCCAATTCAAAGACTATCAAGTTCGAATCTGTAGGATCGATTCCACCTATATCTTTCAACAGAGCCCTTCGTTGTGCAGGACAAGACTGAAGGACCTCAAGGGAAGACATCACTGAAGGTGCTTGGGCCAGATATTCTACAATACTGTAGTTCTAAGCCGCACGAGCATGAGGATTGAATGCCGACTTGTGAAAAACACCTTTAGGGGGTCGTAGGACTGTATCGAGACTCGGTCTTTCAAGATGAAGAGGACCGTTCGTAGGTGGATTTGGTGGAGAGGCTTGTACCAGATCAGGAGGTAAATCGTCCACATTCTCCTTAGAAGGAGAATAGTCTTTACCTCTAGTTGCAATTGCAACGTCATTCTTCTTAGAATCACCGGTGCACATCAAAACATATGATGTGGAAAAGGTAGAAGGTTGATCATGGATGACCAACGAGGCCTGTTGCTGAGATAGGAAAGGTTGAGACAAGACAGCTGGCGTAGGTGGTTTAGGTGTTCCTTGAAGGAACTTAGAAACTTCGACATGTCGAGGACAATCCTTTGTATAGTGATCGTCACTGCAAATAAGGCAAGGATATCATGGTTTGCGTTTCTCCTGTTCATCAACAGGGGCATTTGTAGTTTGTTCGTGTGGATTATTATTTTTACCCCCCTTATTCTTGCCTCTCCCTTTCTTTGATTTATTTTTACCAGTAGGCATGGATTGAACAGCGTTCACTTCAGAAGTTTTACCGGGGGGAGCAGGAGACGGGGCATTCTGAACATTAGAAGACGTGGTCTTGGGGGTTGTGATGGAAACGGGATGTGAGTGGCTATGAGTGGAACCAATCACACCATCAGCTGCATGCGAGGCAGCGGGAGTAGCAGGAGTGCTGGAAGTACCAGGATGAGGTAAATCAGGCAGTAAATCATACAAGGTTCCCGTTTGCGAATAAACGAGATCCAGATACTGAGCACGACTAATAGCCTGCTCTTCAGTGACAACACCGCCCATAGCAATGTCTTTACCAATTTTGTTTACAAAATACTTTGTAAACCATTCGGTCAGTAACTGATCGGGAAGCTCAAGTTTAATGAGACGTCGCCTCC
Organism: Picea abies; assembly: GCA_900067695.1. NCBI lineage: Eukaryota > Viridiplantae > Streptophyta > Pinopsida > Pinales > Pinaceae > Picea > Picea abies. The sequence continues at coordinate 9,876 of CBVK0101080318.1, forward strand.
GTCGCCACTCATGAATATGATCAAATATATGAGTGCCCGAGATTTGTTTGAAGAAGGTTAAAATCTCAGTTCTGCTATCGTAACGGATCGGTAACTGGTAGTGTGTGAGAAAGGCCATGGCCAGGGTGTTGAAGTCAGAAAAGAAACCTCGTGGCAGTTCAATGTACCACTTCACAGCCGAACCAGTAAGGGTCCGTTGAAAAAGACGAAGACGAATGGAGTCATCCATCAAAGAGTTGGACGAACACCATAAATGGAAAGTCATGACATGATTATTGGGGTCCTCTCCAGGCTTTCCATCAAACTTCAGAATATCCGAGGGAAGTTTAGCACGGATAGCAGGCCATTGAGGAGAGTGACGAATAGGATCATTCAGGATCCTAGACAAATCTGGCAAGTCCAAGGTAGCAAGAAACGACAACTGTCGGTTTACCTGAGGGTACTGGTGGCTTTGGGGTGGAAGCCCCGTCGGCAAACCAGTAGTACCGTATGCAGTTTTCCCCCAGAGGGAAGACCCTGGATGGTTCGGTGGAGGCTGGATAGGATAGTAACCCCAAGGATTTTGACCTTGAGTTTGAGCCGGGACCTGGGGTTGAGTAGTCTGACTCGAACCCCAAATAGGATTAGTTACCCCTGGATAAGGTTGGCCAACTATAGGGACAACTTGCTACCCCCCAGTACTCTAAGGAAGATTTTGTAAAAGTCGAGTCCAATACTGGGCCAGTTCAGGAGGGATATTTTGTCCAAAGGGTGAAGTTGGTCCCCCTAATGTAGGTATAGTTCCACCCAGAAGTTGCATACCAACCGTAGGTTGTGTAGTAGCTGTGTTGTGTCCGGGAAAAGGAAAAGTAACCATACCACCCTGTCCACCAACATGAATCTGTATGTGGGGTGCAACAGTTGGAAAAATGCCACTAGGATTATTATTACCAGGAGGAAAAAAATGAGGAGGGAGTGTCGGAATAAAATGAGGAACCTCATACCCAGGTCCACCTGGAGAACCGGTAGGGGTGTGCGGAGGTGTTGGATTGGGAGGATTCAACAACGCATTCAGCGCATGGTAACCAGGTGGTAATGTCAAAATAACATCGGATGTTCTCTGGGTATTAATTGGAGGGAGAGTAGTTGCAGTAACCTTGGTTTGGACACTCATAGTAATTGTGAGATGGGCCATCTCGGGAGGAAGAATAAAATGGTAAGTAGTAGTTTCAGGTGGAGTCTCGGCCTTAGGAGATACCGGAGGATTAAGGGAGTAAACAAGGGGAGACTCAGTACCAAAAAGAACTCTTCGGTAATTTCCAGACCAAAAAGGATCTTGGCCCACTACACCGTGTGAAGGCCCAACAGTTGGTTCAAAAGATGTAACAATGGTTCCTTCCGAAGGATTTAATCATCTAAGAGGTCATTCACCACGATGAACACGATAATCTTCAATAGTTTTGGTGATCCGAAAATCGTCGAGAGAATCAGTTCTTTCGACTAGTGGAAGTGGTGTGGTGACGACAGGAACGTCACTGGTCTCACCGTGTAGTGGAGTAACCATAGGGATGTCACTGGTTTCACCGTGTGGTGGAGTAACCAGAGGGACTTCAGTGTGATGAGGTGAACCCTCAGGTGTACCAGCAGGTTGAGGATTGTCCAGATGTTCTGGAGATAATCCTTGCATTCTACGAGAACGTCGTGGGGGAGCAATTGTAAACAAGTGACAAGTTCCGCAAGAAAAAATCCTATGGTCAACTTCGAGAAATAAACATCATGCACTAGTAAACAAAAACTAAGAGACAATCACCAAGCAAACAATACCTTCTAATTTCGGAGCCACTAGTTGGTGATGAAATCCAACATCGCAACAACGAGACGAGAAGGGGTGGGGCTAAGGTGGAAAAGTTACGTTGACGACCTACTTAACAGACTTACGCCCTGGTGCAAGCTCCCACACATAATCATGGGTATACCCTCCAAGGAGCCCGAGTGAGTTTGATCAATGTCAATTCTAGGTACCGTGAAGACTTTCCCCTTCACAGTCACCTTGGGTAAGAACCTAGAGAGATAAGCCACTAAGGTCACCACAAACAACAGTACTGCCTGGGGAAACAGTCGTCAGTCTGATCCACACGCAAGGGCAGGGTATCTAGCCCGAAACCAACTCAAAGGATTCCACTCATAATTGTGGGTATACCTCGGAGTGATCCCCGTAATACGTGCAATCTCTACACTGATGTCAACAAAGCAGGTTAGTATCTCTGCCAACACCAATGCGACCTAATGCTTGACCCTTGTGTTAGAAGGGCTTCCCAGGAAAATATGTGGTCAATGGAATTTTACACTCCCTAACTCAAGATGCTATTGTGTGTTTTTGAGCTTTTGGAGAGTGTGTCTCTCTTCCTACTCCAAAGCACTAGCCTAGCTAAATGTTGGTGTAAAGATCCCTAGAAAAAGTTACTATATTGATTTTAATATTACGCAATGTTTTTGCAAGTTGTTGTTACTCAAAGGTAACGGAAGTGAAACTCATGATGTGTGACTCTGACCCAAGTAATGCAAGGACAATGATGAAATATAATCGTTTCATTCCATGAATCCTAGTTATGGGAGAGAGAGAACATTTTCTGAATCAATCACAAAACTACAATGCAAATGCAATGCTCACTTTCCTTTCAGATGTCAAATGAAAATAATCATTTATCAATGAACAATTTCTAAATGTCTCTTCAATACTTCAATAAGCTCTAAAATTTGATTTTACAATGTTTTTAAAATGATAAAAACAAAAACTTGAGAGAAAACTTTATGGTTCACTTTCCAAGAAGAACTCAAATCAATGAGGAAAGAAAATCAAATCATACCGAATCAAACAAAACAACCCAACCAAGTCTTTTAATGAAAGTAAAAACAAAACCAAACCAAAGGAGTTCTTGAATGCAAATGAAAAAATGTCCTTTTGACCCAATAAGCAAACAAGAAACACCAAACACTTGACTCTCTGCCAATCACTAGTTCTCAGCTAACTCAACATACTCAACTCCAGAAATCAAAGAGATTGAAAATGCCAATAAGAGCTAAAAATTGAAATTCAAGTTATAAAAGCAAGAAAAGACCTTGAAAACCTAGATCCATTCAAGAAATCAAACTAAGAAAAATATAAGTAAGCCAATGATCCAATAAGTCAAAAAGGTGTAAATCAACAGATCTAAGTAGTTGATAAAGTCAAAACTTGATTTCAAAAATTTTCAAAACTTTGCTCGCAGGCAAGCCTTGGACACAGCACGAGAATGTAGTATTCTCGCAGGCCACTTCAATGCAGAATGCAAACAGTTCGCACTGGAATATATAAGAAGGATGCGAACCTCAAAGGTTCTCGCAGGCTGTCAATGGACACAGTGCGAGAATCCCTGAAACTAATAAAAATTTTGAAAATGCAAGCAAAATCCAAGTTGGCTTATGGACCCAGAAGGTCTCTCAGGGTATCCTGAAGACTCAGAGACTAATAAATCAGGAGAATAATGCAAAGAGATCAAATGGCCACAGGAAATTCAAAAAACCAAAAAGACAAAGGGATAAGTTCCCCAGTGGAGTCACCAATTTTGTTTCGGGATTAATCCGTAAGTGCGGACACGAACCAATCACCCCAAATCCACCCAGATCTGGAACAAAACAGAACAGAATACTACTCTTTCCCTAGATCTAGCTTATTGAATGAACTAAGAGGTAAGGATTGTAGGACTACCTTGTGAACACTTTCCTTATGTCTCTTTTGTTCCAAGATTTATACTCCAATGCTCTTGCACCATTCAGATCTCCACAGTACAAACCAATCGGAATACTGACAAGTTAATGTATTCAA
>CBVK0101080338.1:0-12835 GCA_900067695.1 Picea abies
GTATCAAGATCACTCTATTATCTAAATAAAGGTCATATATGAAGTTGTTGTCTCTATATTGGTGTTCTTTCCTTGTATCTTGTCATTTTATTGTGTTAGATGTTCAGATCTATATCTCCATGATATAATCTCTAATGAATAAACCCTCAATGCACAACTTGATGAGATAAAACTGCATAACACATTGAAACAATAAGAAAACAGTTAAACAATCCTTGGTTCTGGGAAAAAAAATCAGCTTGGGAACATTACACTGCAGTAATCACATGAGAAGAAACTTAGAATTGTTTTCTAGTTTGGATAAGTTAGTCCAAACTAAAGTTACACTTGGAACAGATATCTGAGTCATTGTCTTAGGAAAAGGCAGTATTAACATTTTACCCAAACAAGGAGAACAAAAGGTTATGCCTGATGTATATTATGTTCCTGGTCTAAAACAAAATTTCATGAGCACATGACAGTTGTTACATAAAGGATACAAAATCTAGATGGAAGATAATCATTATGTGATTTTGGATAGATATCCAAGTAATCAACTGATTGCAAGAATTCAGATGACAAGCAACATAATGTTTCCATTAACATTTAATCCAACCAATAAGAAAAATACAACAAAAATTGTCTATGAAACAAAAGATGTGCAGTCTGACACTGCATTTACAACAAAAAGTAAAGAAGTAAGTGCACACAGTTCCAAGCAAGTGAAAATCTGTGCATGCAGTTTCAAGAAAGAAGAAGACAGTGCCACAGAGATGCAGGTAGCATTCCAATCTGAAGTGCAAGATGACTCATGGCTATGGAATTTCAGATTTGGTCATTTAAACTTTGGATGTCTGAAACTGCTACATACAAAGGATATGGTGAAAGGTTTTCCATTGATTGAAAAAAAAAAGAATATGTGAAGGTTGCATCTTTGGAAAAAAACACAAAGAGTCATTTCTAGTTGGAAAGTCATATAGAGAAAAATCTCCACTGAAAATTGTACACCAATGAAAACACCGTCTATAGAAGACAATACATACTTTCTTACATTTATTGATGATTTCTCAAGAAAAACACGGATTTATTTCCTAAAACATAAATCTGACACATTGGGTTGTTTTCAGTAGTTCAAATCACTTGTGGAGAAGAAAATCATTGGGTTATTACATCAAGGTTCTAAGAACTGACAGAGGAGGAGAATATGTTTCAAGAGAAATTCATAACTTTTTAAAAGTTCATGGCATCTACAAGCAATTCACTACGTGGTATACACCACATCAGAATGGTGTTGCATAGAGGAAGAATCAAACCATCATGAAAATGGCGTGCAGTATGTTGGCAGCCAAACATTTGTCAAATGAGTATTGGAATGAGGCAGTAGCAACTGCAATATACATCATGAACAAATGTCCAACAAAGAGTGTGAAGAACAAAGTTCCTCAAGAAGCATGGACATGTATGAAGCATAATGTGGCACACTTAAAGGTTTTTGGTTGTGTCACATACACACATGTTCCAGATGAGTTGAGAAAGAAGTTAAATAACAAAGGACAAAAATGTATATTTGTTGGATATTATGAAGATACAAAAGCATACAAAATGTATGATCCTATTGCAAGAAAAGTCATAATCACTCATGATGTTCAATTTGTGGAGAATGAAGCATAGAAAGAACAGTCAAATTCATTGATGTTATTGGGAATGATGACACAGAAGAAGAAGTGGTCCAAACACCATGTATAATCCAATGCACAGTTTCTTCTACTCTTGGAACCGCGACACAAATCGCAACACAAAAAACTCCAGTGAGATCTGCAGATGTGTATTCCACACCTAGAGCACAACAAACTCCAGCAAACAGTCCAAGTAGTTATACATCTCCAGATCCAACATTAGCAAGTATGTTACGAAGGAAGACAAGAATTTTGTATAACATCTATAATGTTGACACAACAAATTCATTTTCAGTTTTTTCTCTATTTTTGCAAATAGATGATCCATTAACTTTTGAAGAAGTTGTCAAAGATGATGTATGGGAACAAGCCATGGATGAAGAAATTAAATGCATAGAGAACAATCAGACATGGAAATTGGTAGATGTACCTGAGGACGTGATAAGTGTGAAATGGATTTATAAAAACAAGCAAGATGTAGAAGGAAATGTGCAGAAGCACAAGGTAATGTCAGTTGCAAGAGGTTTTACACAACAACCTGGAATTGATTTCAAAGAAACATTTGCACCAGTAGTGCACATGGACACAATTAAAACTGTGTTGGCCATTGGTGTGCAAAACAAATGGCTTTCTTATCAAATGGACGTAAAGTCAACATTCTTGAATGAACATTTAGAAGAAGTGTATGTGGAATAGCCACTAGGGTATGAGATTCCAAGATAAGAAAAAAAGGTATAAAGATTGAAGAAAGCACTATATGGATTAAAGCAAGCTCCCAGAGCTTGGTATAATCACATAGATTCCTATCTCATTCAAAATGGATTTCATAAAAGTGAATGTGAGCCAACACTATACATCAAAGCCAATAAGCAAGGTAACATGTTAATTGTTTGTTTATATGTAGATGATTTGATTTTTACAGGTGATTTTGGCATAGAAGCATTTAATTCAACCATGACGGATGAATTTGAAATTACTGATTTGGGGATTATGAGATATTTTATGGGTATTGAAGTTCACCAGTCCAAAGCTGGTATATTTATTTAACAATCTATATATGTGCATGAATTTTTGAAAAGATTAAACATGATAAATTCCATAGTAGCGCCAACACCTGTCATAACAGGATTGAAGTTAAGCAAAGAAGATGACGGGTCCAAGGTGGATCCCACACTATTTAAAAGAATGGTAGGAATTTGTATGTATCTGACAACAACAAGGCCTGATATTATGTATGGAGTAAGCATGATTTCAAGGTTCATGGAAACTCCAAAAGAATCACATTGGAAGGTAGGAAAAAGAAGTATGAGATATGTGAATGGAACAAGAGATTTTGGCATTATGTATTCTACTTCAGAAGATTTTAAACTTATTGGATACACTGACAGTGATTGTGGAGGCAACATAGATGGCAGGAAAAGTACCTCTTGGTACACATTTAATTTTGGAACAGGTATAGTATCATGGGCATCAAGGAAGCGTCTCATTGTGAGTCTTTCTTCAATAGAAGATGAGTATGTTGCAGCTACAAGCGCAACTTGTCAAGCAGTCTCGATGAGAAGAATTCTAAAAAAATTGTTGCAGGAACAACATGAACCAACTATAGTATTTTGTGACAACAATTCAGCCATAATGTTATCAAAGAATCATGTGTTTCACAAGAAAACCAAGCACATTGATACTGTGTTTCACAAGAAAACCAAGCACATTGATACAATGTATCATTTTATCAAAGAATTAGTGAATAACAAAGAAATTTGTTTAGAATTTTGCTGGTCAAAAGAACAAGTCGTAGATATATTTACAAAATCTTTGGCAAGATATGCAATTCCAAAACTGTGCAGTTGTTTAGGAGTCAACGTAGTCACAAATGTTTGATAGTTCATGTCAATTCAAATTTTTGATGTAAATTTTGTATTTTGTAAACTCACCTACTTATAATTAAGGGGGATTGTTGGAAATATTAATTACAAGTCGTGAGATTCATGCTTACGCAGACTCTTTCTGTTAGGGAAAACATAGTCGTTTAGTCTGTCATACATGACAAGGAAGAATGTTAGCAGGAGCACTATTTAATGAGCCGATCTTTATCTTTATTGAGCTTTGTTATGCGGATGAGAGTCAGTCGAAATTTATTGTCGTCTTAATTGTTTGAGTCAGTTTTACTTCTAAATTTATTGTCGTCTTAATTGTTTGAGTCAGTTTTACTTCTACAGGAAGTTTCAGTCTTTATCTATATAAGTCTAAGTCTATAAGTAGTGAAAAATATACAGAAGCATAGAGAAATAGTCGATAGAGAGAAGCAACAACAACTAGCTTGTTCTCTCAGACTTCTCTGACTGTGTAAGGAGTCGAAGAAGTCTGAGAGCACAAGCTCTGGTATTCGTAATAGTTTGAAAAAGTTGTTGGAGAAGAAGCTCAACATAGTATTCTATTATGTATTAATGTTTTCATCACAACGCACAGTATATTGTGCAGTCTGGCAACTGTGCGGTAAATTCCCGAGAGTTCAGCGACGAAGAAGTTGATTGTGCAGTTTTTATAACTGTGTTGCACAGAGTATGTCTGCGCGTTGTAGATCCGAGAAAATGACTACCTCTGTGTTATCTATGACAATCCAAAAAATGTAAACCAAACTTCTAGGAAGCCATCCTCATCATTTGCTCATGATTCTAGCGTCCCTCTGAATTTTGTGTTGTATCTAAATCAGCTCATAACTTCGTAACTTCATACATAAATAAGTTAGTGTTACCTCATGCATAGTGAAAGTTAATGTTACCTTATGCATAGTGAAAATAAATTAAGGATACATATATGTATGATTCCAAACACCGAACAATAAATCATCCCATTAAAGCACAAGATGATTCTGAACACTGAACACTAAATCATCCCATGAAAGCACAAGAGACAGTAAACAGATATGCAGATCAATTGCATTTCGTGTTACAAATGATTACAAAATTGAATGTTGTGATCACAGAGTATGGGTAACTCTACAGTCTTGATTCATGTAGGTGATATACCTGAAGCCAATGCATAATGGAAGAGGCATGATGTTAAGAGTTAGAAATATGATATCACAATTTGGGTTTTGTTAATAATACAAAATTGAATGTTGTGATCACAGAGTATGGGTAACTCTACAGTCCTGATTCCTGTAGGTGATATACTTGAAGCCAATGCATAATGGAAGAGGCATGATGTTAAGAGTTAGAAATATGATATCACAATTTGGGTTTTGTTAATAATGTGATGTCATATTGTATCCTAGTTGTACGGGAAGTGTTATGGGGAGTAGAGGAATTCATGTGTTTTTTGGAAACTTTTGGACTTTGTAAGAAATATTTCAAGGACTTTGAGTGATTTCAAGAGTTTTCTGAGTTTGTGGATGAGTGGCACACCGTTCTCAATGTCTTTTGGATGAGGGGTGCACAACTCTAGTCTCTGTATTTGTTTAAGATTATGTTTATAATTATGTTTATGTGCGAATTCCAAGTATGGTTTATTTGTCGTGTCTTGCACCCTCATGCAATGGTTCCTATTCAGTAAGGGCGGTTAGGTCTACCTTGTTGTTGGTTAGATGCTTGGCCATTCCAAGCCTCAAAAGATAGTTGATAGTGACTATCACTTCTATGTGGTTGTGGTTTTCAAGATGCTTGTTTGCTTGTCCTGTATTTTCATTTAGAGTGGCCAGACATTTTTTTCTTTGTCGGATGACCTAGCTAAACTCAATTATGTTATTAATCTGGGGAATGAGGAATGTATTTTGATGCTAATAAATTTATATATATTTTTCTAAAAATATTGATAATTTATTTATTTTTTAATATTATTTTAATAAAATAAATTGAAAATGCATTTAAGTAAGAAATGCATTTTGGTGAGAAAAAAATTATATATATATTTTTTATAAATATTAATTGATTGTTAGAGATTGCTAAAATATATTATTTATGTCAGAAATGTGTTTTGGTGTTAACAAACTTATATATATATTTTTTTATAGATATTGATTGTTTGCTAAAAATATATTATTTATATCTAAAATGTATTTTGGTGCGAACAAATTTATATTTCTTTTATATATATCCATTAAAATATGTTATTTATGTAGGAAATGTATTTTGGTGCTGACAAACTTATTAAAATATGTTATTTATGTAGGAAATGTATTTTGGTGCTGACAAACTTATATTTCTTTTATAGATATTAAAATATGTTATTTATGTAGGAAATGTATTTTGGTGCTGACAAACTTATATTTCTTTTATAGATATTGATTGATTGCTTAAAAAATATGTTATTTATATCTAGAATGTATTTTGGTAAGAACAAACTTATATTTCTTTTTTATATATATTGATTGACGGTGTAAACTTTTTAAAATAATGTTTTAATAAAATAAATTAAAGAGACACAGGGTCAAAATTCAATATGTGGGTCATTTGAAAGACCTATCAAATGTTTTTTTGCTTCTCCTCATATTTTTTTTTCACAGTTAGGTCCGTCGAATGATCTTATCTAGTTAAACTCAATTATTTTGGTTCTAATAAATTTATATTTCTTTTCTAAATATTGATATTTTAATTTTTTTTAAATATTATTTTAATAAAATAAATTAAAGATGCATTTATGTAGAGAATATATTTTAGTGAAAACAAACTTATATTTCTTTTATAGATATTGATTGATTAAAAATTGCTAAAATATATTATTTATGTAGGAAATGTACTTTGGTACTAACGAATTTATATTTCTTTTATAGATATTGATTGATTGCTAAAAATATATGTTATTTATATTTAAAATGTATTTTGGTTGAAACAAACTTATATTTATTTTATATATATTGATTGATACTGTAATATTGTTTTAATAAAATAAATTTAAGAGACACAGGGTCAAAATTCAATCTGTGAGTCATTTCTGTGAAAGGCCTATCAAATTCAATATAGTGTAAGTCGTTATTAAAAACAATTGCCATAGTTTGCATTAATTTTTTAAATGTTAAATGTGGCATATATATATAGTTTATAGTCAATAAACAAATAATACTCTACATCGAAACAAAACGTTCTTTTCGCTATTGGCGATAACTGAATGTCACCACAATTAGATTTCCATGTCTCTGAAACAATCAATAAACTAATACTCACCACCTGTCAAACTGTTCACGTGATATGACAATTTTCAGAACATTGGCATTTCCATCTGAATTCCTTTTGTTAATTTAACTTCAAATTTATTAACCGCTACGAGGTTCAAGGCTAACATTATTTTAAAATGAATATACCATTTTTTTTAGTATATAGGTGCATTGTAAAACGAATTTTTTTATAATATGCAGATGCATTGTAATTTGGAATGTATCAGGCAATCTTGATGGAAGCGTCGCTTCACTGCTCACCTTAAAACGAATAGGTTGATAGTTTATGATATATAATCGTTATTTATAATGAAAATACCAAAAAAAAAAAAAATTTATATATAATCGTTATTTATAATGAAAATACCAAAAAAAAAAAAAATTTGTAGTATATAGATGCATTGTAACATCAATTTTTTTTTTTATAATATGTAGATGCATCGTAATTTGTAATGAATTAGGCAATTTTGATGTTAGCTTAGTTTCATTGTTTACCTTAAAATGCATAGTGAATGTTGGGTTGATAGTTTATATATATATATACAGTCTGAGTGGGTTTAATGGTTAAGAACATGTGTTACTTTTAAGAGGTCACAAGTTCATATCCAGAGGGAGTAGGGTATGTATACCTTTATAAATTTTACCAGTTAAATTGCTGAGTGGAAGAGGATTCCTTGTCCCACAAACAAGGGGTCTCATACATCAATTTGGTATGACTTAACCGTAACCTTAAAAATAAATTATTATTATTATTATATTATAATTATTAAATATTGAAATATAATGCATATAGGAAGCCTATCAGAGCTTCGACTGCAGCGTTGTGAAAAAAATAGGCTTTTATAAAACTTACGCCGATAGGGAACTTCAAAGACAAAAGGAGGAGCCTGAGATCAATATTTTTTTCATTTCAAAAGATACCGAATCCATATGGTAATTATGATTTCAGATGTGGCTGTGAAATAAATGTATCGTGGTAGATTCTGTGAAAAGAAATGGCCAGAACCAGAACTAGAACTAGAACAATGTGTTCTTCTCTTAACAGTCTGCCAAACATAGGAACAATAAGTGGAATTCTTAGTTCCACGCGGGCGACCTGGAGCGATACATAGCAGTTCCAGTTAATTCTGAAATAAATTTTTTTAATGGTGATGAATATTATTAAATTAAATATGTGAGTTTGTTTAGTTTTGTGTCTTAAACACGTCAATCGAATTGCTTCGATAGTGGTATTTATTATCCTTCCAGGACGATTAAGATATTGACTTATACAAGGTATTTTATTCTAAGTTTTTATCACCCAGTACCACCCATCTCCTTCAACCATGTTAATGTTCTTAAGAACCTTTTCAGTTTTGAATTGATGGCGGCAATACTCACGTTAATATTTTAAAAAACCTTTTTCGTTTTGAATCGACGGCGGCAATCTGGCTGACATATCAATTTTAAAAACCTTAGTTTAAATTTTTTAAGTTTTGATTTTTTTTTATAATTTTTTTGGGTTTATTTTATTAATTGAATTTGGCAAATTTAAATGGTTAAAACTGTATAATTAAAATAAGCCAGAATTTTTTAATATGATGGATCCATTTATATATTAAAAATGTAATTTAAATAACATAAAATTATGATGGATCCATTTATATATTAAAAATATAATTTAAATAACATAAAATTAAGATTTATATTTATGTCACATAATTTAGGAAAAAAAATTGTGGCAATCTACATAATCATTTCACAGATGGGAGGTGTCCAACGCACCGAAATCCAAGGCATCCGAATTCCAAACAGAAACGCACGGATTGAAGAGGCATACATGCATATGCATACGAGTTAAGTTATGGCTTCTATTCTGCCAATTGTTTTTTGTTAATCCTACATTCTATACATTCTACTAGTACAACTGAACTATCAATCTGCCAAATGCTTTTTGCTAATCATGGATTCTTTACATTCTGCTACAATATACTAATAGCATCAGAGTTTTGGATCAAATCTGGGCAATGCAGTTGAAGAAGATGTTGAGAGAGAAAGAAAGAGAGGGTTTTAATTGGGTTTTAATTTGTGATGCCAAGCCAACAACAACAGTAGGTGGTTTTATAAAAAGATTAAGGATAGACAGAATTGATGCAACACACTACACTATGTAGGGGGTTTTGTGAAAAGATTAAGCAAAGACAGAACTCCCTCTTAAAAAAAACTTGGTCTTAACCAATTCTCAGATTAATATTTCAATGGAGGATTCAAATTCTCCAATACAATCATCAAGAGTAGACACCCTTGTATCTACCAAAGTGGACTTAATAGACACCCTCCTATCTACCAAAGTGGACTTAATACCACATTCCTCTACCAAAGTGGACTTAATAGACACTCTAGTATCTACCAAAGTGGACTTAATACCACATTCCACATTCCTCCACTTGTGAGCGCCTCAAGTTGCTCGAAACCAAGGACACACTACATGATCCAATCAAACCAAGGACACACTACATGATCACATATTGATCTATGTAAGCTTGACTCTATCAGGTCTTACAAAACATGGGGAACACAACTTGCTTATAGAAAAGCTTACAACTTCTTATAACCACTTAGACCAAAAAACTTACTGGAGAACGAGTGTCTACTCTGGTGTAAACAAAAAATTTAACCAAAATTTAGTTGTATTTTGTTGCATTCTCTTCTTCACTTTTTCTTTATATATGTGCTCATCTTTCTTATTTCCTTTTTCTCAAGATGAGGTTTTCTATATGCAGTTTTTACTGCTCAATAATACTGAACTTTTCACCATTTTTTTCACAATTTTATGGTTTCTTTAAATAATCATTCACATACATGGCAGCTCCATCTGATTCAACCTCTTGAATTTCCATAACTTTGTTATTTTATTGTTTTTTTAAACTTTACTCACTTTATTTATTAATGGATGCCAAATATAAATCTTATTACCTCCAAAAATATTAGGACTTCCTTTAAAATAAACATTTTTTCCAAGCTACCTCCTTTAAAATTAAAATAAAATATTTTTCCACTTCACAAAGTGACGAGGTCCCTGCTTTTGAATATATTTTAAATATGGGGTTTTTGAACATATTTTAAATCGAAGTACGTTAACTCAGGAGTAATCTTCTCTCCCAAGTGTTCAATCTGGGTCATTCTCATATCGAAAAGTGTCTCGACCATATTTTTAAATGGATACGGAAATACGGAAACCTTTGTGGTCTTTTGGATGGCCAGTGCTTCCATATTTTTAAATGGATACATAAACCCGATCTCTCCAGTGATGGAGTGAGGCTCAGATCGATCTGATACCATGTAAAGATGCTTAAGCATAGAGATGATGCAACACACTACACTACACTATTGATGTGTATTCTATTAATATGAATATGTACAATTATATAATATGGTTAAAAGAAGTTACAAAGTTACCAACTCATGTAACTGTAAACTAACTAATTAATTAGTTAAAGATATAATTAGATATTTTCCTTAACACTTTCCAGCCAGCAAGCTCTGTGAAGCGACTGTGATTCAGTGGATAGCTAATGAGAAAGAGTTTCAATGTCCATCGACTGTCAGCTATAGAGTTCAAAGGACTCTTGTGCGTTCCCTACCTGGAATCAGGTCCATTCCCATGATGATCACCTTTAGGCAACAGGGTTTGACTCCCATGCCAGTTTTTTGCAGGGCAGATTGTTGAGTTTATTGAAGGAGCATCTGATTATTCTTTAAGGTGGTGCAGAACCAAGATGGCACGGTAATGTGAAAGGTAAAATTATTTGTTTAGTTTCTGGGATTTTAGCCCCTTTGTGCAAGTCAAACTCATTTTGCTGATAAAAGTTTTAAAAAATTACATGCAGCTATCTATTTGTGAGGTAGAAGTTTACTGCTTATCATAATTCCCGCACTGCTTGCCAAACTTGACTTCATTGTTGGCCTACAATTCAACATTGACCTTTCATACTCAGCTTCATTGTCCACGTTGAAGAGGTAGCCAAGAGATTGGATGACATCTAGCACGTGCCTCATGCATGGTTCCATCTCTTTGTGCAACTCTGTCTCTCTCTATATTGCTCGTTGTCTACTTGACATCTAAAATTTTCATGAAGTTTATGCTGCTTGAATTTCAATCAAAATCTATGGCATCGTGGTGATCAACCTCAACCCCTCTAAGATTCTTATGTTGCCCGCTGCTAAATTACTTCCTTCACCACTTAAATTAGCGCAAATAATGGAGCACTAGGTAGTTACGCAGTTGAACTCTACTTTTTTTTAAATGTAGATCCTACTTATTACTTATTTGTGATCTGTTGTAATCGTTTAAGTAGATATGGTTTCTTATATAATGATGTAATCAGTCTTCATTCAATAAGAAATTGAGCGTAGCCTGACTGATGTTGGTTTCTCCTAACTCTAAGTTGATATCAGAGCAAAGTTAGAGATCCGAGAGAACCAACTCCCTGAAACGAGATCCGTGGTACAAGATCTCGAATTAATTGAGTAGAGACGCTAACGCTCCCTCTGCAGTGTTAGAGGAGCATAGACGCCCTCACACTTATGAAATTGAAAAATCTGGACTCCTCGTGCTCCCTGTCTATCCATTTGAGAGCGCTAGGGCGCTAGCGCTCCCTAGCTGAGGCTATGAATACACAAGGGCAAAATTCCTAATGGCACTAGGCTCTATCACATAGCCCCAAAACCCCAAAACTGTTTATGGGATCTATTGCTACATCAATTTCCAAATATACCAGCACCTCTTCCCCACTCAACTTGTCTAAGCACTAGGAATGGGATCCCCTTCTCTACTACAACAATCCCTTGGAATATCCACCTTCCCCAATGCTCTAGCCTAGGTTGACTAGGAATATCACTGGCTTAAAAACCAGGAAGTTATATCAGCTGTAGCCTAATCACTAGCTCATCTTAACAAGCTTTCACATACGATCATGGATTCTACAGGTTTCAGAAGTAGAATGATAGCAGCCTCCATATAGAGCTCGAATCCAAGGATTAACCACGTGAAGAAACGACCAAAAATATCCTAGGCATGCCAAAATACAAAGGTTATATTTGCATGATCACTCTCATGGAGCGCTGGAAACTGCGACTCACGCTCCCCCTGCCATCTTAGGATAGCGCTAACGCTCCCTTAATTCCTCTGTAGGACGCCGACTGTTCCTTTGAAAAGCGTGAGTTTGGAAAGGCATGAGTTTGAGAATTCGTGGAGCGTGTTGTGGGAAGCGTAAGTTTTTTTGGAGCGTTGAAAAAGGGGCCTCCTCCATTGAACAATCGTGAAGGTTCCTTTTTCACGAGTGTGAGCTTTTTATACGAGAGTTTTGTATATGAGCCTTTTTTTTATATATGAATAAAAGGGACCTCCACCATTGAACAATCGTGAAGGTTCCTTTTTCATGAGTGTGAGCTTTTTATACGAGAGTTCTTTATATGAGTTTTTTTTTTTATACATGAATTATGATGTAAAAGTGGATATTTTTTTGTAAGAGAGTAAAACATCTTTGAATCTGCAATTCTAATTGGAGATCGAAGAGGTTGAGGAGATTTGAGATCCATTGGAGAGTCTAGGTAGGATTGGACCGGTGGATTTGAAGGCAGAGCGACGATTTACTCAGTAAAATGAGGAAATCAACTGAAAGTTGCATATTTTTGGTGATTCACCACCTTTAGGATTGAAGTGTGTTTGGTGATACAAGGATCTATTGTCTGATTGAATGAGCAGACACTTGCAGAGATGGCGAATCCGCTGGCAGAGACCTACCTCAATGAAGCCAACAAATTAGATGGCACGAATTTCATTAACTGGAAATTCAAAATGCAGACCCTAATGGAAGGCTATGATGTCTAGACCATTGCAAAGGGAACTGAAGTGAAACCTGATGCGATTGTTGGTGCGACAACAACACATATCTAAGACTGGGATAAGCGCGAAAACAAAGCCAAAATATTGTTACATATGTCTGTTAAAGATAACATAATTCCACATATTAGAGAAGCTAACACTTCT
>CBVK0101080356.1:0-21172 GCA_900067695.1 Picea abies
AAGAAATTGTTGAATACATCGCCAGATGTATGGAGTGCCAAAAGGTTAAGACTGAGCATAGACACCCAGCAGGGTTGTTGCAACCTTTACCTATTCTTGAGTGGAAATGGGACGTGGTAACAATGGATTTTATCACAGCATTGCCCAGAACAAGCAAGCGTGGTGGACAAGCTTACTAAAGCTGCCCATTTTATTCCACTGAAAACCACTCACAGAGTAGCAGATGTTGCTGATATCTTTTTAAAAGAAGTTGCACGTCTGCATGGAATTCCTAAGACAATTGTGTCTGATAGGGACCCAAAATTCACTTCGAATTTCTGGAAAGGACTGTTCAAAGGATTCAGAACAAATCTGAACTTTAGTACAGTGTATCATCCTGAGTCTGATGGACAGACAGAGAGAGTAAATAGAGTAATAGAAGACATGCTGAGAATGTATGTGATGGATAAACCATCAAGGTGGGAAGACTACCTGCATCTGGTAGAATTTGCCTACAATAATGGGTATCATACATCTCTGAAGATGAGTCCATTCAAAGCACTTTATGGAAGAAAGTGCAACACTCTAGTGAGATGGGATCATCCAGCTTACAGAGTAGTAGTTGGACCCGAACTACTCAAAGAGATGGAAGATCAGATGATAAAAATCAAACAAAATCTGAAAGCTGCCCAGGACAGGCAAAAAAGTTACGCTGATAGTAACAAAACCCATAGAGAATTCAAAGTGGGTGACCATGTTTTCCTGAAAGTGAAAACTAATAGGAGTTCCCTGAAGTTGGGAAGTTGCACCAAGTTGGCAGCAAGATTTTGTGGGCCATTTGAGATCCTAGAAAGGATTGGGCCAGTTACATACATGCTTGCATTACCTGCATCTATGAATGTACATAATGTGTTTCATGTTTCATTGCTTAAGAAATATGTACCTGATGCTAATCACGTTATCGATTGGACTATGATTCAGGTGGAACCAGAAGGTGTCCTGCAAGTGCATCCTGTGCGCATATTGGACAGGAATAGCAAACAGCTCCGGAATCGAGCTATAGAAATTGTAAAGGTACAGTGGACCCGGTATGGTCCTAAAGACGCGACATGGGACCACGAAGAAATAATGCGGGTAGAGTTCCCACATCTTTTTGAAAATTTTGAAAGTCGTACAGAGACAGTGCAAGCTGCACTGAGGACAGTGCAAAAATAAGGGGAGGGGGATTGTAGTGTTCCCAAGGCTGAGCCCCGTTGCAAATCATGATATATGAAATGAATTGTAAACATGTTCTATAGGCTGGTGAGCCAATTTTTCTATAAGACGGTAGGCTTATGTGTTTGTTAGGCCAGGGAACCTAAGTGTTGAAGGATAGGAGCCTGTTGATGTACTTGTATGTATACAGAATGATTAATAAAATATAAACACCGCCAGGTGCAGACCAACCACGATGAATGAGTGAAGGGGGACTGAGCGTCCACAGAGTGGGCAAGGGATTAGGGGCTGGAAGGTGGGAAAAGGGGCTAAGTGTTGAGCCTAGGGTTAAGCCTAGGGGGCCTAAGCCTGGGTATAGTATTTTAATGTTAATTCCCTAAAGACATGTGTATTTTATTTTATCCTAAGTTCTTGATAGGGGAAAACGTGCAAAAGGATGCATGTTAGGGGAACGCATGCATTTCCCAAGGTGACAAGTGTCAACCCTGGTGCATGCAAATATAATAGCCAAGATGAACCTGTTGGGGATCTTCAACATTCTACCCGACCGTCGGAGCATGAACTCGTCAGACCTCTGCAAGAATACTTCGTACAATCCCAAAACCGAAACCGTGAGACTATCCCGTGACTGCTGAACATGTTGGGGAAGCACATGGTTGTTTTTCCCAACTGGCTATTGCGGCCACGTAGTGCTGGACTGCGTGTGGCGTAATGGAAAGAGTAATCTTGGGTTGAACTTGTGTATGTCCTCTCTTCTAGTGAGGGAGGTGACTGTGGTTAGAAGAAGCAGGTTGTCAGGCCTGTGAGCAACTCTTTCCAGGTGAAAGAGTTTGCTGGGAAGGGGTTTCTTCCAGAGAGTTTCCAGCACCAACTTCAGACGCTAAGATTTCCTGATCGAGCCTATTGCCGAGACCCAGAGAGGGAGGTCAGCACCGATGGACTGTGCGTGTGAAGGTGTATACTCCTGGGCGGAACAGACATGTGGAGAATGAGATTCTGGCAGTAGTGGGCGTAAGATGGCATCTTTGGGAAGAATCCTTCTAGATATTCCTGTGTTGTTTTCCCTGTAACCTCAGCCTAGCCTAGGATTCCTTTCCTTGGGGTGGAGCTCAGTCCCAGCTCGGGGGTGACCCACTGTTGAGATGATGAACAGTGTGGTCTAAGGCTGGGAGGTTCGTGGAAGGCCTGCACTTGGTTGGTGGATTTTACCACGGCTACAAGATAAGCATCTAACTATGTTCTTATCACATTTTTTATGACTAAGCTGCATAAATTATCATGTTTTCCGCTATGTATATGAATTACTGTTAAATTCTATGGATTGTTAATGGTAGCAGAAAAAGTATATGTTTTTACTCTGCGTTAAATGTATTTCATTACTTGAGTGCATGTGATTATATAATGCATGTATGAATTATAGAGAAGGGTGTGTACAGATTGTTACATAGCGCCTAAAATCTCTAGGTAAGTAAAAAGGTACACTACAATCCCCTATCTTGACCATGAATCCATGAGGGTGAACTTAGAACTCCTCCTCAGCAATGGCCCTTCAGTTTCAACAAATTCTCTTTTTCTCACACCAAGAAATTAGTGTTCATAACAACAAGAGATCATTCCTCTTCCCCTGCATACTAGGCAGTGTCCTTCCTCCTCCCATATGCTATATATCAAAATCAATTGTTCCTAAGTATTTTTCCCCTTGGGAATTTTCACATCCTTCCAAATCCATGATTTTTAGGGGCTTCCAATGGCCAAATTCTTGATTTTCCACTTGTCACATTAATCCCTGAGGTAGTTCCAACATGTTCCACACTCATGGAGTCATGGTCAATTGATTTTAACCTGGTTGTTCCATTTGTCCCTCAACAATAAATGTAAAATATTTTGTTTAATAAAAGTGTCATAGTCAAATAGTTAGTTGGGTCAATTAGGTCTCTACCCAACAATCATAATCATCAATTTCAATTAACTAAATTGGAAATTAAAAATTTCCATAAATGGAAATAATTTTCGAATTTTGAGTTTACCAAAAACGAAAATAATTTCACAAGAAATTTCAGACTTAAAAAACTTAATTTATTTTTGGGGATGTTACATCCTTTCCCCCTTCAATAATACATTGTTCTCAGTCTTCGTCCCTTTCTCGGAACAAGATTGGATGATATTTCTGCAAATTTCCCTCCAACTCCGAGGTGGCCTCCTTAGGGATAAATTGCTTCCATTGCATTTTTACCCGGCGACGACTCTCTTCCGAAGTGCTATTTCTCTCTTGTCCAGAATGCAGAGAGGTTTCGCTTGGAACTCACCTTCTAGTTTCAACTACACCAATTTCCAATCGATCATACGAGTAGGGTCATGAACATAATTCTTTAACAAAGAAACATGAAAGACATTATGAATTTTTAGATTGGTAGGAACTACAAGTTGGTATGCTACGGGTCCAATTCAAGCTAAGATATTGAAAGGGACACAAAACTTGGGTGCCAACTTGGCACAATTCCCTAAATTTAGTGAACTTTTTCGAGCTTTGAATTTTAAATAGACGTGGTCTCCCACTTGAAATTTGGGGTGTCTTCTTTTTTGGTCCACGTAAATTTTATCTCTGTCTTGAGCCTCTTTTAAATTCTGTTGTACTTTTCTTACCATATTCTCCATTTCCTAAATCATTTCTGGTCCCACCATGAGTCTGTCAACTAGGTTATCCCATCTAATTGGATTCGTACACTTTTTTTCTTACAACACTTCGAAGGGGCTCACTTTAGTCGATGTTTGGTAACCATTGTTGTATGCAAATTCCACCAAGTGTAGGTAGTCTTCCCACTTTCTTGGTTTTGTCCTTACGTACATGGATAACATATCTTCTACGATTTGGTTTGTTCGTTCGGTCTGCCCATCCGTTTGTGGATGAGAATTGGAGCTGACATTCAAGTTACTATTTAACCCTGCAAATAATTCTTTCCAAAAAGTAGACGTAAATTTTATGTCTCTATCCGAAATCACCATTTTAGGAATACCATGCAGTCTAAAAATTTATTTCATGAATATTTCAGTGATGTTAATAGATTTAAAAGTAGACTTTATAGGAATGAAGTGTGCAATCTTACTAAGTTTATCGATTACCACCATAATTGAATCATTTTGTTTTTGAGTGCTAGGCAAACCTGTAATAAAGTCCAGTGATATAGTCTCCCATTTCCATTCCAGCATAGGTAAGGGCTGCAATAGGCCGGCTGGATGCTGGTGTTCAAGTTTTATCTACTGACAATATTGACACTTAGCTAAGTATTCTACTATTTCGCCCTTCATATTAGGCCAATAAAATAACTTCCTTAGTGTTGTTATCATTTTCTACTATCCCGGATGACCATAATATGGTTTCTTGTGTACTTCGTCTAAAACTGTTAACTTTAACTATTTTGAATCTGGTATATATATTCTGTTTTTAAATCATAGTAGACAATTTCTACCCAAACTTAGATCTATTTTATCTGAATTTTCTATATTGTTATGTAATTCTACCACAATTTTAGTGTAATTTTCATTGTTATTACCTGCATCCTTTATCTTCTTCTCAAGATATCTTTATGCCCTGCTAATGTTTATTTCAAACAACCCATGAACTATTCTTCTTAAGGAATCAACCACCTTGTTTTCCTTACCCTTGATATGTCTTACCTCAAATTCAAATTCTCTCAAGAAGGCCAACCATCTTTCTTGCCTTGCATTAAGGTCTCGTTGATTAAACAAAAATTTCACACCGCTTTTATCCCTTAATAAAAAAAAAAATCTTCCCATTATGTAGTGTCGCCACATCTTTAAGGCATGAATTACAACTACCAACTCTAAGTCATGAGTGACGTAGTTTCGTTCGTGATCCTTTAGTTTTCGAGACTCATAACAATTCATGTACCCTTCTTGAGTGAGGACACCACCTAGTCTTTCTTTACTCGCATCCACACAGACTGTCAAGTCTTTGTCCGTATCTGCTACCTTTAAAATGAGAGCATTCGTTAACAATTCCTTTAACTTATTAAAATCGTTCTGACATTTATGTGACCAGTTAAACTTAGTCCCCTTCTTTTGTAATGATGTGATAGGGTATGCAATCTTGGAAAACCCCTCAATAAATCTACGGTAATATCCAGTGATTCCCATGAATGACCAGATGTCCACTACATCCTTCGGAATGAGCCATTCCATGATGGATCTTATTTTCTCAGGATCGACTGCAATACCTTCCTCAAATATTACATGTCCTAGGTACTGTATTTTCTTCTGATAAAACTCGCATTTATTGAATTTGGCATACAGTTTGTGTTTTCTCAAAGTTTGTAGAACTATCCTTAGGTGCTCTTCATGTTCTTCCTATGTTTTAGAATACACGAGGATATTGTCAATAAATACCAAAACAAACTTGTCTAAGTACTAACTGAAAATACTGTTCACTAAAAACATAAATGTGGTTGGTGCGTTAGTGAGTCCAAACAGTATAACAACAAATTCGTAATGTCCATATCTCATTCATAATGTTGTTTTACTTATGTCCTCATCTTTTATTCTAACCTGGTGATAACCAGATATTAAATCTAATTTAGAAAAAATCTTTTCCCCACCTACTTGATCGAACAAGTCATTGATCCTAGGTAAGGGGTACTTGTTCTTAATAGTCATTTTGTTTAATTGTCTATAATCGATGCATAATCTCAGAGTTCTATCTTTCTTTTTAATAAAGAGGACTGGTTCTCCCCATGGTGAAACACTTGTCTGAATGTAGTTCTTGTCCAATAGTTCTTGTAATTGAATTTTTAATTTTGTTAATTCTGACAAACGCATTCGGTAGGGTGCTTTAGATATAGCCGTTGAACGAGGTAGTAAGTCAATAAAAGAGTATATCTCCATCCTTAGGGGTAATTCAGGTATCTCATCAAGAAACACATTTTTGAAATCATGCAATATGACAAAATCCCCCAAGCTAGGTTTGTTTTATTTTTTCAACAGATTTGTCACTTGGATGGCATTAATCTAACAACCTTTTCTTATGCATTTCTTAAATTGCATTCTTTAAATATGTCTAACTGAGATTGATTTTTGTATACCTTGAACTATCCTAACAGTGTCGTTTTTGTCTATATACTTGTGTAATTTTCCATAACAATCTAACATTGATTTATGCCCTTTTAACCAATCCATTTTGATAATTATGTCATAAGACCCTAACGGTAGAATATTCAGATTTGTCTTTGTCTTTTGACCACCTAAACTGAACTCGCAATTTGAAATAAAATTAGATACGTTTATTTTTGTTCATGTTGCTAGTTTTACTAGCCAAGATTTTGCATATCTTGTTTTCTTAAGTTTATTTAAATCCACTACACCGGGAGTGATTTAACTCAACATAGCTCCTAGATCGATTAAAAAAGAAATACTGGTATTCTTAATCTTTCCTTCAATTTCCACTACAGTGGATTGGTGGTCATATTGTCGGACATCCATGATTGCATTGATCCGATGTAAGCTGCTGCTCACATCTCCCACTGTAGAGGCTTCCTGTAGGTTGTGAACGGTAGTTCTGGCTGCTGAATTCAAACGTGGATAGTTCCTTCTTAGGTGAGGTTCCCCACATTCCCATCATTTTAATGGTTCACTGGGGTTGTCCCCAAACTTCTTTGTTCCCAGGTTTATTGGTTTACCACCTCCGTGGGTGTTCTGATTGTTGGAGTGAAAATATTTCCTTGGAAAATGCTTTGTTGTATTTTGAAAAGGAGATGGCTTATATCCCTTCTTCCGCTAGTTCATTCGGTCTTGTTTGTTGTCTTTCCAAGCCTTGGGAAATTCTGACCATTGTTTGTATTGGTCGTAACAAATTCGGGCTTTCTTGAAAACTTCGCTCAAGGACATGGGATTATCAAATTTGATTATGTCTATATAGGACTATGGTAAACATATTAGGAACCATTGGATTTTAAATTTGTCCTCCCGGATATAAGGCATGAACTTTAGTAATTCCGGGAATTTTTTTATCAAATCATCAATAGCCATTTGACCGAGTCATAACTCATAAAATTCTTTGGTTTTTATTTCATAGTAACTTTCAGATAGGTACTATTTCTTAAAGTATTTCTTAAAATCTGACCATTCCATCTATTTTTCCTTTAGGCCTTTGGCCAACTTCAGGTCCTACCACCATATGATAGTTTTTCCTTTCAGATCATAGATGGCAATTATGACCTTCATATTGTTGGAATAGCTGTATATCTGGAAATAATTCTTTATGTCTAATAACCATGCTTTAGCTTCCTCCCCTTTTTTGGATTCCCCGTCAAAGGTAGATGGTTTTATTTTATTAAACTCTCCCTTAAGGTGGTCAACCTGTTTCCTTTTTCTTCCTATTTTTGTTTTGTCTTCAGTTGAAGGTGTACCTTCGGATGAGTTGTCCCCTTTTTCTCCTTCAGGGCCAAAATTCTTGTAGGCTCTTTTATTAACCTCTTATTCCTGGTTATCATCCTTTGGTATCTTCTTTGTCACTATACTTCATAGAAGGACTTCATTTATTTCCTGTTGTTCCTGCTGTGCCTTTTTCAGTTTCTTATTGTCTGCGTTAAAAACCTGCAACTCCACAATGAGATTTCTCATAGTTTCTAGAACCTCGGTAGGTGAGATTTCATCATTGTTCTGCCTATGATCTTCAAGAGGCCTTTTTTCAGGATTGTCCTCAAGTCTAATCTCTTCTTCATCCTGTGCTTCTATGATTAGAAAAGAAGAAAAAAAAATTATTTTTTTTTGTAACAATAATGGTTTTTGTTAGTTTTACATGAACAAAAAACATATGTACTAAGAAAATGGTTTGGCCATGTTTAAGTTCCAAGTTTTGTAACCTGGCTCTTACACCATATGTAATGTACCTTAAATTTGCCAAATAATATTTTTTCTGAGGAACATTAATCTTTGATTTAATCTAGCAGACTTGTAGTTAAGAGAAGAAGGTATTTATCATCATTGTTAATCTCTGCTAGATTTCTTTCGATTACTATTAACATAAAGGTTTTATTAGCAAACTTATCCATAACAAAAATTTATCCCTACCTTAACTGAACAATGTCTTAACTAAACAATAGCAGTTAGGGTTCGGTGGTTCAATGTGTCATGCCATGAACAAAACTTTCCTTCACTTTGTGTTAACCTAATAAGGAATGATGGTTCCTGTCAGTTGCGAGTTAAACCTCTGAACATGTCATT
Organism: Picea abies; assembly: GCA_900067695.1. NCBI lineage: Eukaryota > Viridiplantae > Streptophyta > Pinopsida > Pinales > Pinaceae > Picea > Picea abies. The sequence continues at coordinate 8,431 of CBVK0101080356.1, forward strand.
AATGGAGACCCTGTGAATGTGAACCCTGAGGCTATAACTATACCCCTTCTCCAATATGATCACACTATCTCTGCCCCATCACATAGCCAAATCCAGCCTTCATACCATCATCATTTACTCTACGTAGTAAGGGTTTTACAAGCTCGATGATTTTTCGTCTTTGTGAAGTTTTGAATTAGCTCTTTTTCGAAGCAAGGGAGGTCCATGACCTGGAGGATTATTACTCGATGGAAGAATGCAAGTCTACCTGACTTCCCTGGTAAGTCATCGTACTTCCTATGTTCTGATGGTTGGACGGAACCTTCGGGGTTTTCAATATAGTGGAAAATAATACTCTCTACTAGAAATTCTTTTTACGATTTTCAGTGAAGGGTTTTTCCCCGTTATCGTTATTATTTTCTTTAACTCTCTGGGCTATTCCCGGTCTTGGATAAGTAGAATTATTAGTTGTTTATCTTCAAATCTTCCTGAAAAGACTCATCATTCTGCCTTCTTGTTTCCGACTTCAACGAATTTGCATAGGCATTGTTTTGTATGTATTGACTCTTAGGGTTTTCGTTGTTTCTCTACATTCTTTTACAGTTCCTCTAATTTTATGCATTGTTATCTGGTGTTGAGCCTCTATGATACCACGTGGGGGTTCTAGTCCACGAGTTGAAAAACCCACACTATGTATTACATGTTATATTTCCTTTTTTACTTGGGAACCCACCCTTATGTAGGATTTATCAGGCCACTAGCTGGCTCTTAGGATTGTAATGTCTTCTTAAATATTACAACATTTCCATTTGGTACATAATATAATGTGGGGGTTTTGTGTCCCGAAAAATTCGTTAAGGAATACCCTACAACATACAAGTATTTGAGTCTATAATAAATTCTTGGGTTAAGGTGTTTAATTCTGTTATTATCATTGTTTGTGTGTGCTAAACACCATTCGAAGCCTGGTAAATTTGAAAAGAATGTTAACTCTATATTTAAACATCGATTAAAAGAATCTTCTTCATCACAAACAATTGGTTCATGTTATATTTTCATGGAGTCATTGGCATATAGAATTTAACTCCATGTTTAAAGTTTGAGCAATGAGTTTGGCCTACTCGCACTGCGTGAAGCCATGCAATTCGAATTTTCAATGTTAATGTTGTTTGTTTATTTCATTTCCTAAAGAGTTTGATTTAGATGATTTGGTAACCAATTCTAATGATGGGACCCTGTTGTTGTGAGGGTACCCATCAGGAAGTTCTTATACCACCCTCCCCTTTGGCCTGGGACGTCTACTCAACCAAAATGCAACAGGGAAAAGACACCAGGGTATCCAAGTTGCAAGTCAAGTGAAACTTTGTATAAACCTTTCCTGTCATTAATCATTCTATTGAAAGTTACAGTCGTCTTACTTATGTTGAATAATACTAGTAATGAATTGAGTTTTCTTGCAGGGACTTCGACCATGAAAAATTCTGGATGCAGACCCCTACCATACACACAAAAGATATTTGGGTTTCATTTCTATGCTCTTAAAAGACTGCCCTAGGTTTCTAAGGATTGATACGATTCTAAATCTAGAATGTTATCATCGTGGGTGAAATTGTTCATTCATAAAGATAGTTGATTCTTTAACTCAGTATCTTAAATTTTGACGGAAGGGAATAAGGTATCAAAACCTTATTACTGTGTAAAATAAATTAATGGGACATACTGAACATGGTTGTATCATTATTGAAGTTCTATAGTCAGTTTAGATGGAAATACGAACAGTCCCTTCTTTCAGACTAATAGATATGTTATATAAATATTTCTGGAATGAATAACAACACGTATTTGTGAACAATAATTTTGTCCTGACTCTTTTTGGTTTTACATTGGATCTTATAGAGAAATTCGAACGATTCCTTGTTTAATCATATAGCTTTTCCCTTTTCGATTATTACTGTAGTTGGTCTATGTGTATCAAAGATATATGGTTCCATGGTGTATACTCTTTACTTCATTCAGATTTACTATTATATCATTTTATTCCATAATTTCATTTGTAATAGTCTCAACTATTCGTTTTCATTTCAGAACTTCATTTTGTGGCTACTTGAAGCTATTCATTTTCATTTCATAACTTCTTTTTGTGATTACTTGAAATTATTTGTTTTCACTTTAGGACTTCATTTTGTAATTGTCTGAACTATTCATTTTCATTAACATTAATGGAAATTGATATAATATACACAATAGGTAATTAAAAGAGTATGATGGTTTTGGTATAGCCATCTATGTATATATATATGCATATCTACATAATTGTATCCATAGTACTTCCTGTTGCATGTAATAAATTCCAGTCTGGAATGACATCAATACAGTGTAATTGTCATAGCCCTTTATTTCTACCTATGTATTTGGTCTATAATAAAATATATATTTTTAATTCTAAGCTGTCAAGTTTATTTCCAAAATTCTCCTACTAATCAGATACAGTAAGACTGTACGAATTATACTATATTTAATTCATTCAAACAGTAATAAATCAATGGGACGATTCATCCAGAATTAAAAGTATGTCCTACAAAGATACGAATGTACATATATATGTATATTGAAATCTCATTTTTACTTTTGAAATCTCCTTTAGCGTTGAAAATTCTACAGTTTACATTCAAATTGAATATCTAGATGTAAATGAATCACCTATCTGATAGGGATTTTCTAGTACAGTATTCAAATTCATATTCTATTTAACATAGATTTATCTCCCAATATACTTTCATAAATAAATTCCATCCTATCCAAGATACACAAAAAGTTTTCTCAACTTATGCAATTAAAAATTGTAAGGGTTTGTCCTACATTTCACTTCATTCCATCATAATTTAATAAACAAAACAATTCATCCAGATTTAAAGAGATGCATTCTAATAGCTAATGATTCAATAATAACCAACCAGAGAAGGAATAGATAAAACATATCTGATTAGTTTCCGAACAACAAATGGAATATCCAAGCTCCTCCCAACCTTAGAACAAAACAACCAATTTACTTGTCTCGTTCACGCCCTAGCTTGACCATGAATCCATGAGGGAGAACTTAGAACTCCTCCTCAACAATAGTCCTTCAGTTTCAACAACTTCTCCATGCCTCACACCAAACAAGTAGTTTTCATAACAACAAGAGATCAGTCCTCTTCCCCTGCATATTAGGAAGAATCTTTCCTCCTCCCATATTCTATATATCAAAAGCAATTGTGCCTAGGTATTTTTCCCCTTGGGAATTTTTGCATATTTACAAATCCCTTATTTTTTTGCCAAATTATTTATTTTCCACTTGTCACATTCATCCCTGAGGTAGTTCCAACATGTTCCCCACTCATGGAGTCATGGTCAGCTGATTTTAACGTGGTTGTTCCATTTGTCCCTCAAGAATAAATGTAAAATATTTTGTTTCATACAAGTGTCATAGTCAAATAATTAGTTGGGTCAATCAGGTCTCTAACCAACAATCATAATCATCAATTACAATTAACTAAATTCAAAATTCGGAATTGTCATAAATGACAATAATTTTCCAATTTCGAATTTACCAAAAACGACAATAATTTCACAAGAAATTTCATACTTAAAAAAAAATAATTTATTTTTGGGGATGTTACATTCATGTTGTCGCTCATTCTTGGCGATGATATCATCATCAATTCAATTGACCTCGAGGAAGACAATCATGGAAATGTGCCACATCATGAACATACAACCACTTTACCATTGCAACTTGCCTGGAAGTAGACATGTTGGTTGAAATAAATGCCCGCAACTATGATTCATAGGATGGCTTGGTCAATGGTGCAGATGGAATACTCAAAGGCTATACCAAAACAAAAAAACTTGATGTCCTCTGGATTAAGTTTCATGAGCCGCATATAGCTCACTGACAATTAAAAAAGTTGGCTTATCTATATAATTCAAACACTGCAAGCGATTGGACACCTATCTTGCGAATATCAAAACCAATATCTACATAAGCAAAGACAGGTCGACTAAAGGTTCGAAACCAGTCCCCAATTAAACTTGCATGTGCACGTACAATCCACACATTGCAAGGACTAACACTTGATAGTGTTGGATTTGAGCCTACTAGAATTCAAATACATGGACTTGTATACACAACATTGTCCCATGTCATAAGTATAGAATCCTTGTATTTGCTAAGTCCTCTTACAAAAGATAACTTCAAATTCAAACACAAATTTTATACTGAGATGAAATGCCTCGGGACTACCGCAAAGTGGCATCTGGAGTATGATTACCAATCCATACAAACAAACTCATCCGTATCAATTCTCTCACTTAACACACGCAACCTACATGCACATATGGATGATATACTCAATTACTATGACATAATGCAATCTGATATTCCGTTCTTATAGGAAACATACATGGCATTATGCATGCAAAAAAAATAAATTCCAAATCACAATTGCATATTGAGTTACATTACACATGGAGTGATGATATTGGTGAAAAAACATGTAACAATTTTGGAGCATATACATTTCGAAAAAAAAAATGTTGAGATGGTGCTTGCAAAGGTACTCTTCAATGGATCATAAATTGGAATACTTAATCTCTATGTTTATCCCCATGAAACATTCTCTACCATAATAAATGTTCTTTCCAATGCATTGGACCATTTTCATCTGAACGAAACCATTGTCATTGTAGGAGACTTCAATATTGACATGTTACAAAATAATGCCAGAACAAAAGAATTGGAAAAGTACATGTGAAAATAAAGTTTCCTCTTTCTTTTGAACAACACAAGGCATGTACAAAACACACTTATTAACCATGTATGGCCGAATGTGCCCATTTCTCGCTACAATTTCTTTATCTTAGACACATACTAGTCTGATCACGATACAATTGGTATTGCACTTGAATTATGAGATACACATCAAACATATTGCAAAATCATATTTCTATGTTTCAAAGCATATATGTTTACCTTGTTGCAGAAAACTAAGTTATCCAACTTCTAAGTTTTGCCTGTTTTGTACACATACTGGTCTAATCACGATACAATTTGCATTGCACTTGAATTATGAAATATACATCAAACATATTGCAAAATCATATTTCTATATTTCAAAGCATATATGTCTATCTTGTTGTAGAAAACCATGCTATCCAACTTCTTAGTTTTACCTGATCTATAATTGATTTTGGGCACAAACATTTTTTACACACAAATTTTATATATACACAATCATGGATGAACAAAAAAAAACAAAAAAACAAAAACGGTATATTCTTCTAACACTATCTATTACTCTATTCCTTTTATTCTATTTTATTTACACTATGTAGATATTCCTCTCTTTTTTCTTTACATGTGAACTTATGTTCATGTCCATTTTGTTTTGTGCTTTTTTTCATAGAAACAAACTAGAGAACTAGGCACACCAAATAAGTCTTAACCAAAAGTTTAGAAGAATCCATGCAAAGGTGCATATTTCTACCCGTGTTCCATATCCAATTGTTTTTCATTTACTCTGTCTATATTTGTTACACTAATTTGCAGCTCTGTTATTATTTTCCTTGGATACTCCATATGTTCATGTATATTGACTTTTCTTTATGCCAATTCTATTTTTTGTGTTGTTGTATTCAAATAAATAAATTTGTACTCATCTTTTTTTTCATGTGTTCCTACGCAACAACTTGCTTTGATGTACATTTTATTCTCTGTACTGCTACATTGAAACAAGAACATAATCATTGGGCACAAGGATGGATTGCAATGTGTTGCAGCAAATACAGTGCGTATGCCTGAGACTAAGAGGTATAGTTGCAAAAAAACTTTGATCTGCATATGTTCTCTAATTTGTCCAGCTATATGTTTTTCCCATACTTGATGTGTTTCTATGGCCTGATAATTATCGCACTATGTGTTGATCTATGAGCCATAGAGTTTTTTTCTTCCTTTCTTTATTCATATTCTATACTTATCTATTCTTCCTGATCTTCTTCCCCTCTATTATCTATTTTTGGTTCTATGCTTAGTCCCATGTCCATCCTCGCGGGTTCCTGGGATGGCAGATTGACAAATTCCATGTCCATATATATCTTTACATCAAGAGTTCGACTAACCATCATTCATTTTCATACTTGGAGAATTTTGTGGCTAAAGGTTCTTGCATAAGTTCCATCAAACTCTCATTCTTTGTGTTCGTCGTATACATATTTCACCCAAAACTTCATTTATCTACAATTCGACCCCAGAATCGAACCCCGAGGCCTCACTCTAATTACGATGAATTTGTCTTAATGCTTGCATATAAATCTGCCAAGTTATATATTTTTTCTATTTCTTGTTGAGATAGATATAAACATCTATTTTATCTTTAACCAAGGTCTGTTGAGCTTCATCTATATTCCATGCTGAAAAATATTTTTCCCATAGTTGATGTGCTTCTATAGCTTGATAATTATTAGAATAAGTGTTCTTGTGTCATGAATACAATACTTTTATCCGTTTATTTTTCCTATTCTATACTTACCCATTCTTCCCTTTTCTTCTTTCCCTGTATTATCCATTTCTAGTTCTATGCTTATTTGCATGTTTATGCTTTCAGGTTCCTGAGGTGGTGGAGTGAGAAATTCTACATCCATCTATATCTCCAAATCATGTGTCTAACTGACAGCAATCCCTTTCGACACTTAGCCAATTTTATGGTTGCGGGTTCCCCTCAAGCCATTATCAAATTCCCATGCCCTGTGTTTGGATATACATCTTGCACACAAAACTCTGGTTATTTACAATTTGACCTCGGGCTCCTCGAACTCGCAAGACTCACTGTGCCTACGATAACTTTGTCTGACCAGCCTGTTTTTCCATACTTAATATCAAGTGTTGTTCTGTGATGCATAAAGTTCTTTATTCCCTTTTTTTTATCTTCTGTACTTTCTCCTTTTTCCCTTTTATTCTCCCCTTCTATTATATGTTTCTTCTTCTATACATAGTATAGTCACATGTCTATGCTCATAGGTTCCTAAGGCTGCAGACACATACATTCAATATCCATCTATATCTTCACATAACGAGTCTGACTGGTTGTTGTTCATTTCCATACTTGGCCAATTTTATGGCAACCGGTTCCCAGCTAGGCCCTATGGAACTCCCATGCCCCAAACTCTCATACCCCCATAGTCGATGTATTTCTATCGCTTGACAATTATCAGACAAAGTTTTCATCTATCGAGCATAAATTTCTTGGCTCCTGTTCTTTTTTTCCTCTTCTATACTTAGTCTCATTTATGTGATAGCAAATTCCCAGGTGTTGGACTCACAAATTATATACCCATCTATATATTGACATCACAAGTTTGACCAATCACTTTTGTTTCCTTACTTAGCCAATTTTATTGTTGTGGTTTCTCGGGTAGAAGTTATCGAACTCTCATGCACCATGTTCAGATTATACATATTGCATACAAAACTTCAGTGATCTACAATTCGACCATGAACTCCCACGTTAAAAAAAGTACCAAATCATTTTTCACTCCCCTCCATCCCCACCACCTTAACCCCTTCCCAATGCACATTAAATATGATTTAACTAGAGACATCTCATCACAAATGTTTGAAAAGATTGGCATTAATATGCGGAAAGCTCGAGGACATCTCCCATTAAAATGCATTAATGGAAGAATATCATGGAATCTGATTAGTTTCTTATTTCATTTTTTTTACGGAATCATTATAGCAAGAATGCAATATCAGTTTGGAAAAACTATCATTTACCTCAAACATTTTGAAAGAATTGTACCCTTCCTTTCCATACTTAGTGGATTGTTCAGCTCATGTTCTCACATATTCACAAGTTTCCGAGCTTCCAGGTACACAAATGTTCCGTAGAAATTTTTGTTGTTGTCCATCCTCGCCAACTTCATGCACTTCCCAATACACATTAATTATTCCTTTATTGGTCACGACTCACCAGACACATCAAAAATATTGGAATTAAAAGGAGAAAAGGTTGAGGACATCTCCCATTAAAACACATTGAACCAAGATTTACTAGATATTATATTATGATGTCGCACCGTCCATTTTAAATACCATGACGAGCAAAGGAATGTTCTCATCAACTTATGGCTACAGCTCAATAACATTTCTATCGAGATACCCTGAATATTTTCGGGTGCGAGGACCAAATTTTTCACCCCTCCATATCTTATGACTACTACTACTCGTCGCCTTCTGCCCAAAAGAAATTTATCTTGACATATGGAATTGCAACGACAACTTTTTTCCTCAATTTTTTTCAGGTGCTGTGCCGATAACTATATTCCGTACCAATGGATTATCCAGATGGGCAACCATTCCCAAGCCTCCCTATATCCTCAAGTATTTCAAAATATGTTACCACTTCCCGAACCATCGACTACTTTCAAGGGAGATAATTACAGACAGTTCTTAAAGAAACATGGTAATGAATTGGACCTCTTGCTAAAGTTCTTACAGAACCCAACATGCGGTCCCCAAGACATAGACATAATACAGGTTAGTGCATTTAAAAACTCTTTTGGAAAATTGCATATCTTTTCACGAGGATAATGATACAAGAAAGTGCAACCAGCATCTCTTGGATGATTCTATATATTTTATATTTTACAGTCAAGGAGGAATCCATATTCCATTGTCACAAGTTGTTTTCCATTGAAATTTATTCCCAGTTATTGCAATACAGAAGATAGAATAAATTCTTTATGTTATCTTAGTTAATTTTCACCATGGTGAATTGCTACCCATTCCCTGGACTATCTATGTATAATAAGTTGGACAATAAATTTCACTGATGTCACATATCTGGTACAATGTTTTTTGCTAGAATAGTAAGGAAGTACATCTATTGGTTGCATTTTCCCCATGAAAAAAGAAAAAGTCAATTCATCTCTCTGCCTTGGAAAGTCAAGCATTTCATGGTTAGGCAACACTTCAATAGTTATTTCACTGACACTATCCTAAATGATCTCGGTGACAGTACCAATGAATCACCCAAGAACAAAGGAAAAGGCCCATGTGAAAAAAGTGCCCAGTCCCCGACCACTAAAGCCAACACCACAACATCTTGGTGCAGTACTCCAATAACCTACCCAAGTAACAAGGTTACAAACAATTATTTAGGCAGAGGAGGAGGTAAGAACCCTCCCTCTGGAAAAATTTAAAGTTGTCACAAACTTCCTATGATCAAAAAATGAAAAACAATAGTCCAAGAATAGGAGGTACTGAGAGGAGAAATTGATATCCACGATCGCTCCCTCGAAGATATGGAACTAGAAATTGACATTGACAAAGTGTTCCCTAATGACAACCATCTAGAAAACACTACTCCACACAATACTGGGATGGAAATAATTGGCATAGATATATTGGACGAAGAAGAATATTTTTCATTTCAGAGCGTTGTTTTTTAGAGAGAATCCAAAAAATTGATTATTGAAAAGAAATATGTAAAGAATAAGAAAGATAAATCTTGTTCAGAGATCAACCTACAGAACATGCAACATTCCCAGATCTCCCAGATATGCCGAGCAACTGGAGACGCTCTAGACAACTCTATTAGCAACCTTGAAACATAAAACATCATGTTAAAGGAGTGAATCAAAGAATTGGAGGAAACTATAATGTCTCTTCCACTGTTTGCTTCTCATTTGGAAATGGCGAGGCCCACCATGCCTGCAACAGAGTTATAATGATCAATAAGCCTTCTCACATCGAACCGAGGCTACGCGGAAAAAAATATAAACATAAGAATGGAATTAATAACAGAGGCTTGGGAGATGTCAAAGAATATGGTCTCTTTTGGAACAAGAGTGCATGATTTTAATGAGTATCTGCAAGAAGATCTCAATAACGAGCAAGATTTCTACCTCAATACAGTTTTACCATTTAGTGTTAAAGTTACTGGTATGACAGAATTCAGAAGAATAAAAGAGGATATCCCTTCCATGGATCCAATAGACCAGCTAAATGGATGTTGGAAAGAAATGGTAAATAACATCCATGATATTTTTCAAGCATGTGGCCAGGCCATACCTAGAAGAGATAAACTATTCAAGAAGCTAACTCAGATAGATCTAGCTGCCAGCACCAATGAAGTCTAGGACCCTAAATTGATATTCAACTTTTTGTTTTTAACCAAGAAAGAATTTGATGATCAAGTTCATATCTATAAAAAACTATCATTTGAAAATTTCTATGGCATTCTTGAATATGGTTAAGATGACATGAGAACCTGGCTAGTCAGTTATGTGATTAAAAACCAATATATTCAAGAAACATTGCAGAACCTATATATTGATCTAAGGGACATGGAAAGTGAATTGTTCAATATAAAACTCCACCATGAAATATACCACGGATGATTTTAGGGGCTAAATTTCTCTCCTGGGCTAATTTTACAAGGTTTTTCCCAAAAGAAGATTCGCTACTCTAAAAATGATTCACCCAAATTTTATAGGATAAAATTATTTTACCTTAAAAATTGCCAAAATATTATACAAACTATATAAAATACTTAGAAATTTGAATATTTTTACAAAAATATAGCCAAACATTTTATACTTGGCATATGACGGATTTATAAGATTCGCCAAGGTTTCTATATTTTAAAATAAATTTCTATCCTTAAAGTCATCCGTGAAATCAACGTAGCACCCATGAGGAGCTACATCAAAGAATGGTTCAAAAAGGCTATCCACTAGATAACCAATGAAACTCAAAGCCAAGGAAATCCATAAAAGGACATCATCAAGAAAATGACAAGGCATGGGACATCATGATAATAAATTGATACTGATCAAATTCTTCTATTTTCATCCACTTACTCTAACAAAGTATTAACCAAGGACTGGTTTTTTTTTTTTCTTCTGTAAGGTCTTGTTGTTTCTATCACTGACTTTCTTCTTTCTAAACTTCATTCTTGTACATCTTTGCTTTGTAGTTTGTGACAGTCCCAATCCCAGTCATTATGTCAAACACATTATTTTTTTCAGGATATGAAATGAACTATATATTTTCTTGCAAATTCGAAGACAACTATTTTTTGGGATGTATTCTCAATTGTATTTTGTGACCCAGTTTATCTAAATATAAATATTTGAGGTTGTTCTATGGTGATATTCAATGTTTGGTTTTTTTATTTGAAATATGTATTTCTTCTTAAAATTAACTCATTTCCCTGTACATGTTCGTGTTTTGTATTGTGCATATATTACAACTTCCTATATTTCAGAATATTCTTCGATATACGAAATGAAAATTCATTTCTTTTCTCTTTATTGCTTCTGGATTTGAGCAAAAATTGCAAGCCCATAACCCCATTCAAATTCGAACATGGTTTACATTTGGATCACAAATAATCTATTAAGATACATTAATATGAATGCATTTTAAATATATATAAACAAAACCCTTTTAAACTTTGACCTGCCATTCTCGGGCTCTTGTATTTCCCACGGGTTGATAGGTCCCCATGTTTGTGTAAGTTAATATGTCAAATTCATGCACAAATGTATCAAGTGCATAATCACCCCCACAAGTTGTGATAAAAACTAATATTCAACAAAGAATTTTCTCACAACCTTTTTAATGGTAAAATCACAATAGAAAACAATTAAGTTGATAAAATATTGGACTAGAAAATTATGGTTTTGCAATGTCTATTTCAAAGTATATGCAATAAGTATACAACTCCAAAAAAATATAGAAAACATCTTCCCAGAAAATGGAATATCACTTATAGTTTTGAATATAGTAGCCCTTATTTTCCCTCTTCTATACTTAACCAAATTCTTGTTTCTCTGTTCCCTCTACTTTCTCCTTGTTACTTGCTTGTTTTACTGAAAATATCTAGTTGTGCAGGTTGGGGGACTTATGGCTTCACATTTTCACTCATGATTTTATATCGCGACACTGACTGGCTGCTTCTATTGGATTACTGAGAGGGGGGGGTGAATCAGTAATAGAGCAATTTAGTCCCTTTTAACCATATAATCCAAGTGCTATATCAGTGAAGCATTATTATCCAATAACTGTAGAGTAAATAAGCAATGAACAAATGAACAATCATACACATACACAGCACACCAGTGTTTTACGTGGAAACCCGAATCAAGAGAAAACCACGAAATGTTTTTTCTTATATGTCTTGAAGAATTACATTCATTGGAAGCACCAACATCCTTTATTTTCCAGCTGCAATTGGAAGGAGTCTCCAACCCCCTATTTTCTTAGGCTACAACCTGAAGGAATCTCCATCTCCCCAATTCTCTGGCTACAACCAGAAGGACATTACAACCCCCTATGTTCTTCAGCTACGACCGGAAGGTGGCTACAACCACCTATCCTTGCCCCGTCCTGCCACCCTAAAGTAGAAGTAGAATGATGGAACCACTGTCACACTATCACTGTGAGATATACTGTTGTAAACCTGTACCAATAAATTTGAACCATGCATCAACCATGCATCAACCTGTAATCAACATGTACCATAAACAAGTGCATCAACCATGCACCAACATGTAATCAACCTGTCCCATAAACAAGTGCATCAACCATGCACCAACCTGTAATCAACCTGTTCCATAAACAAGTGCATCAACCATGCAACAACCTGTAATACACCTGTACCATAAACAATTGCATCAACCATGCACCAACCTGTAATCAACCTGTACCATAAACAAGTGC
>CBVK0101080398.1:0-23916 GCA_900067695.1 Picea abies
AGCCAGTTGGAAAAGGTGGGTGGCCACCAATATCCACCTGGATCATCCCAAAATAGGAGATTTATTCTAAGCTCAGTACACATTTTTTGTTGATGCACTACAAGATAAGATGCATAAGAAGTATGATCTCAGGACTAGGTAGAAAACAATTGTTTCAAATAGTCATCCTCGGGCTAAGAAATTTGGACCAAAGTTGTCCAAAGATAAATCTGAAGAGATTTTGGGAATTCCTAATGTATAGAAGTTTTGGAGCCTGTAAAAAAGGAAAAAGAAACTAAATAATTTGAGGGATTAGTTTCACCTTTCAATTTTGAACGTGAATTGTCTAAGTTAAATATTATTGTGTCATTGGTGGAGCTAGCTAAAAACCCCTCATACCATAAACAATTTGAGGAAATGATGCATGGGAAGGATCAACAAATCCCCTTGATACTTTGAATGTATAACATGAGTCCCCTACCATATTTTTTGGTCCTCGTATTGATGACAAAGAAGAATCGGTGGCACCCTTCAATGTGACATTGAATATTCATGATAAGATGATACATAATTGTATGTTGGATTTGGAGCATCATACAATCTGATGAACAAAGTAGTCAAGGAAAAATTGGGCTTGGAAATAAAAAGTCCCTATCATGACCTTTATTCATTTGATTACAGGAAAGTGAAGTGTTATGGGTTGATTAAAGATATGGTTTTCACCCTGGGAAAACTTCCTATTAAGAGCATTATGATGGAAGTGGTAGTGGTTGATGTACCAACAAATTATGGCATACTGATGTCTAGAACATGGGCACGAAAATTGGGAGGCACTATGCAAATGGACATGACTTANNAGAACATGGGCACGAAAATTGGGAGGCACTATGCAAATGGACATGACTTATGCCATTGTACCAATTTTTGGAGGAGAGCTCAAAAGGATGTACCAAGAGACAAAGTTTTCTTATGTGGTCAATGATCAAAATAACCCTGTGAATCATCCCATATATGTTGGTGATGAAGAGTACAATGAAACTCCACTGCTTGCAGATCCTCTTGTAAGTTCCGTGGAAGAATTGGATGGTATATGGAAATTGTTTTTTGATGGTGCATTCTCAAAAGAAGGAGAAGGAGTTGGGGTTGGCATAGTGCTCATATCCCCTACCAAAAAAGAAGTTCATTTGTCCTAAAAAATTGAGTTCGAGAACCTAAATAACGTACTTGAATATGAGGACTTGATCTTAGGCCTAGAGGCAACAAGAAATATGTAAATTACCAAGCTAGTGGTATTTGGAGATTCATATCTAGTTGTGCAGCAAGTAAGAGGTTCCTATAAAACAAGGAATCCAAGGATGAGGGCATACAAAAATCATGTATGGGATAAGATTAACAATTTTTATGTAGCTTTTAATATTTCTATTGTTTTGAGAGAGTTTAATCAGCCAACTGATTCCTTAGTAGTAGATGTCAATACCTTTAAAGTACCATCCACCCCACAATTTAAGTATGAGATCGAGATGAGATAAATACCTTTCATTCCTGATTATATCAAATACTGGCAAGTTTTTGAAGATAATCAACAGATCAAAGAATTCATGGAAGTGATAGATGAGTTTTCAAATACTCATATTGATTCAGATGATGAAGAAGACACCAAACATGAGATTGGGGAGGAGGATGAAGAGATTCCTAAATTTAGCAATGACATGGTTGAGCTTAAAGTCTTGCATCTTAAGAATAACTTCATCCCCAAAGGACTGGTTTCTTTGAAGAATTTGTTTGATAGAAATTATGTACTTTTCAAACCAACTATCCTTCCCAATTATGATAGCATTGAGGAATATAATATTGGGACTGAAAAAGATCATAAATATATTAAGTTGTCCAAAAATATTTTGGATGATCATAGGGAAGAGTATTTGCAATAGTTCAAAGAGTACATGTATTTATTTGCATGGATATATGAGGACCTAAAAACGTATGATACCAGTATCATCCATCATTGAATACCTCTCAAACCTGGTACTAAGCCTTCTTGACAGAAGCTCAAGAAAGTTAACCCTCTTTTTTTTCCTACCATTCAGAAAGAGGTGAGGAAACTATTAGATGCCCGGATTAGTATCCCCTTAAGATACTCTAAATGGGTTGCTAATTTAGTTCCGGTGAGGAAGAAGAGTGGGAAAATAAGGCTATGTGTGGACTTCAGGAACTTGAATAAATGTTCATTAAAAGATAACTACCCCCTGCCCAAGATGGATCATATATTGCATAAAGCAGTAGGGGAAAATAAGATATCATGATGGATGGTTTCTCGGGATATATACAAATGGCCATGCACCTAGATGTCAGAGAGAAGACAACCTTCACAACACCATGGGGAAATTTCATGTATGAAAAAATTCCTTTTGGTCTGATAAATGCAGGAGCAACTTTTCAAAGAGATATGGACATTACTTTTGTGGGTGAGAGATACCAGTTCATTGTCATATACCTAGATAACATGACTATTTTCTCCAAGACATATGAAGATCATATCAAGCATTTCAGGAAAACATTTGTGAAGTGTAGAAAGTTTGGGATGTCCTTGAATCCCAAAAATTCTTTTTTTTTCTATGGAAGAAGGAAATATTCTTAGCCATATAGTATCTAAAGAGGGGGTGAATATAGATCCGGAAAAGGTGGAGGGAATCAAACAAATTTCTTATCCTAGGAATAAGAAAGAAGTACAATATTTCCTATGTAAAATACGATTTATGAGAAGGTTTGTCCCCAATTTTGTTGAAATGGTGAATCATATTACCAACATGTAGAAACAATACCATGAAGTCAAGTGGACAGATGAAGCTAAAGAATCCTTTCAGCAATTCAAAACGGCCATGGGAGAAGTTCTAGTTCTTATCAGCCCAAATTATGATAAAGAGTTTCTCATTTTTTCTTTCACATTAGTTCATACTATAGTTAGATCGGTCTCGGCATTCCTGCTGAACCGCTCTTCCGATCTCACGTTCTAGTTCTTATCAGCCCAAATTATGATAAAGAGTTTCTCATTTTTTCTTTCACATTAGTTCATACTATAGTTGTTGTGATGTTGCAGAAGAATGAATAAATCAAGAGAAACCCATAGAATTTTTCAGAAAAGCCCTGAGAGATGTTGAGTTGAAATATAGTAGCGTGGAAAAACATGCTTATGCATTAGTCAAAGCATTAAAGGATTTCAAAGATTATATATTTCACTCTAAAATATTATATTATGTACCTACCAGCAATATAAAGGACATCCTCAAACAACCTGACAGTGAGGGAAAAATAGGTAAATTGATTGCTAAGAGTAAGGAGTATGACGTGGAGATCAATCCCACAAAGCTAGTAAAAGGACTAGGACTAGTGAAATTGTTGGCTAAATCAAACTGCAAGGATTTAGACTTGGATGCATTGTCCACAAGAATTGTAGTAGCAGAGTTTGAAGAGGATGAAACAAAAGAACCATCCTTAAAGTCAGATGCCAAATTTTCTCAGTCTGATTGGTATAAATACATCATTTTTTACTTGCAAAATTCCAGTTGCTCACCAACATGGGATACATCTAGATATATATATATATATTATATATATATATATATATACACATCATTTTTTACTTGCAAAATTCCAGTTGCTCACCAACATGGGATACATCTAGATATATATATATATATATATCAAGATTGAGGCTATAAAGTATTTCATTTTGGGTGGAAACCTGTTTTGGAAGGACCCAGTGGAAATCCTATTAAATTTACTCACTAAAGAAGAAATCGAGGGAATAACCATTGAGTTTCATAAGGGTGTGGGGGGGGTCACCTTTCTTGGAGAGACACTGCGTACAATATCCTTAGAGCTGATTATTATTGGCCCTCATTATTTTCTGATGTAAATGGATTGGTTTGAGCATGTGTCGAATGTCAAATGTTTGTAGGAAAATAGAACTAGTTGTTTCTCGTCCCCCTAAAACCAATAAAATTTGAGACACCTTTCTAGCAGTGGGGATTAGACTTCATTGGAGAGATTAATCCAAATTAAAATGTAAATCACAAATGGGTTTTGACAACCACATATTATTTCACAAAATGGATAGAGGCCATACCTACAAAGGGAAGCCACCGATAAAATCATCATAAAGTTCCTAGAGTAAAATATCTTAGCCATATTTGGGTGCCCAAGAAATATCATTGTTGTTAATGTTGAGATCTTCAAATCTTCTAAATTGGTTAAGTTTTGTCAAGACTATAACATAGAGCTGGGACACTCTACTTCTTACTATCCACAAGGAAATGGTTTGGTCGAATCCTCCAATAAGAACCTTATCAATATCATCAATAAAATGTTGTCTCAAAATAAGAAGGCATGGGATTACCACTTGAAACATGTTGTCTGGGTAGACATAGTTAGCATTAAGAGGGCCATTGAAATTCCCCTTTTCAGTTGGTGTATGGGTTGGAAGCCATTTTCCCCATTCAACTTAGCCTCCCTGTGATGAAATTACTGCAAGATGAGGAGGAAGAATAAAATGACATGAAGAGAAGAATTAATCAGTTGATTGAAGTTCAAAAGGTAAGAGAGAAAGTTCAGATAAATCCCCATGCTCATCAAGAAAGAATAAAAGAAATTTCTGATAAAAGGACCAAAGAAAGAAATTTTGTGGAAGGGGACTTGGTCCTAAAATGGGATGCTCGAAGGAAAGAAAAAGGGAAACATGGAAAGTTTGATGATCTTTGTCTTGGACCCTTCCAAGTGGTTGCAGCCCAAGATAACAAAACTTATGATTTAGCTTAGCTGGATGTGTAATTGTTTGGGGCTCCTATAAATGGGAGGTTCCTCGAGAATTTTTTGCAGTACTGATCACTGCAAAAATTTCTCACGCTGTACATACATAATTCCATTTCATTTTTGTTCATGAATTTTTAATTTTTACTTCATTCACCTTATGTTACTTAAGTAAGTAGGTAGGTTGCTAACATTGTAAGTTGTTGAGCATTTTCATTTCCAATATCAGATCAATTTTCAGGTTGGAAGGAGATGTATTTTTGAGGTAGACTCCATAACCCAACAAAAGAAGGCACTTAGTCTATAGTTCTCAACATACCGTAGGGATATGTTGTCCCCGCTGAAGAAAAATGTTAGTACCATATTTTTTCATGACCTAGTATGATGGTTTATCAAGGTTATAAGGTCAGGAAATTGAAGGCAAAAATTCAAGTTTTAGGATCTTTTGCGTAGCTCACATTCAAATTTTCCTAAGGAAGATTTAAGAAACAACAAAAAAATCCATGCCCTTGTGTGCATAAGAAAAAAATTGATCTCTCAAGGATTGGCGCAATCCAAAGGGGCTTGTTGCAATCCAAAAGGGGTTCATCGCATTCTAGAAGGGGCTTGTCACGGTCCAAAATAACTTAAGCACTAATATCCCAGGAGATTATAATGAGACTGAAAACTAAGAACTAAGCGCCAACATTTCAGAACCCCGACAGATTAGACGCATGCAAGCAAGAGAAATCAACGACTAACATGCAAATCTGATTAAATATTGAAGGTTCCCATGACACCATTGTCAGGAAAATCCATTGGAAGTCCCTCCCCTTATCTCAAGTTACAAAGTGTCAACGAAGAAATCGCCGTTAGGAAAATCCATTAGAAGTCCCCCCCCCCTTATCTCAAGTTACAAAGTGTCAATGATGACATCATTGTCAACGACCAAACATAAGAAGAGAATGAGTTGACAGCTCGGCATGCCAATGGGGCACTGTCAAATCCAATCACTGCCTACCATGTGGATAGGGGAATCCCATCGGATGCACAAGTGAATATGTCAAATTTGGGTGACACGTGTCCTGCTTGGATACCACCTCAACAACTCAGTGCGAACCACTGAGAAAGTGCCATGTGTTCATGGTGATGTCATTGTAACATTATTCATGCCTTATCCATTTATGGATTTTGGTCGATCTTAGATCGACGGATCTCCTGATTTCAGTGAAACATCAAGGACTTCCCCTTTTCTGGCGATAGATCAACAAATATCCTCATGTCGACAACATACCAATGATAGATATTAGATCGAGGGTCATTGTCAGGAAAAGGAAAAGAGAAACCCTCGACACAAGTTTCCACAGTGTTGATGATGATGTCGTCGTCGGTGAAATGCAGAGGAGATGAAAGAATGTCATGACAATGGGGCATTGTCGGGTCCAACCAGAGGCTTTCACATGGACATGAGGAACCCTCCACATGCATAGGTAAAAACCTAAAATATGGGTGACACGTGTCCTCCTCCCCAACCATGTTAGTACGACTGTGGGAAAATAGAAAGTTGCAACATGTCTGGGCCAGCATCAACGTGACCATTTTTTCCTTAGTCAATTTTTGTTTTCAACCATGTCAGGTCAATGACCCTTAAAGTTTTTTGGGCCTCCAATGAACGGCTCACATTTTTACTAATGATTCCCTTTAGAGTCTCCTCTTCATAGTCTTATTTGTAGCTCAATCTCATAACACTTTGATGGGACACCTTCGATCAAAAACCCAGATTTCATTGTGCTATCAGTTGTTCCCCTGAGAGATCAATGGTCCAGATCTAACCCCTGATTTTTAGATTCCCTAAACAGGTGCCATGTCATCCCACTAACAAAGCACTATAAAATCCTACTAGAGGCTTCCACGTGGACATGAGGAAAATGCCTATTACATGGGTAAAAACCTCAAATACGGATGAAATGTGTCCCACTTGTCTTCCACTTCAGCGTCAGTGAAGACCAATGAGGAGTTACCATGTTTCCAGGGTGATGTCAGCGCAATAATGTTCATGCCTTAACCATTTTTAGTTTTTGGTTGATCTGAGATCAATGGCTCTCATGCATCGTTGGACTTCCCCTGGCAGTTCCAGATCGATAGTTGAGATTTTCCCTCGAATTCCCCTTGTTGGAGTCCTATTTGCAGCCTAGAACCTGAAGACTCTGAAGGGCACCCCTGATGGATGGTATAGATTTTTTCTTGGATATTTTTCAAGAGGGACTGATCAATGGTTTAGATCCACTCTCAAGCCTCGCAACATCCTGGTCAAGTGTCACATCAGTCCATCAGTGGAGCACTTTTAGGGCCAACCAATGACTGCCACGTGAACATGTGAAACTTGTTGCATAGACAATTAAATGTCTTGAAATCAGGTGACATGTTTCCCATATTCCTGCCACATCAGCGTTAGTACATACCAATTAGAAAGCATCATGTGTCCAGATTGACATCAGGGTGAAAATGTTCATGCCTTAGTTGATTTTTTTCTCTTAGTTAAGCTAGATCGGCGGCCTTCATATGCCATTGGAATTCCCCTGGAAACTCCATATCAATGGTCAAGATTCAGGATAAGATTCTCGTCGTCAGAGTCCTGTTTGCAACCAAGACCCCGACCACTCTGATGGAAATGACTGATTGACGATCTAGATCTTCTCTTGAACCTTTTTAAGGGGGACTGATCAATGACCCAGATCTACTCCCTTACCTCTTGCAAGCGGAACCAATCAACGATATATATCAAAGTGCATTCCCTCTTTCAAATCAACAGTTGAGATTGTTTGATATACAAATAATTCATGGAGCCTAAAAAGTCGTAGATCAATGACCAAGATAGCTCCCTGAGAATGATCTGATGGCTACTAAGTTTTATGCCTTTGCAGACCTTGATTGCTTCAACATATTACTAGTGGTACAATGAAACAATCCCTCATTTAATAGATCAACGGTCATGATTGATCACTGATATTAATCTAATGACTGTTGCGCACGATCTTTGCAGTTAGGATTTTGAGCTTCCGGACAAAGAAGAAATGATTGCAGGGATTTTTACAAGGTAGAGATTGATGGATATTTTTGTTGGTAAACCTCCAGCTTCCCCATGATCTTGGTCTATAATAGAAATTCATTTAGGTAAAAGTAATTGATGCCATTTTTACCAACAAGAAACCATCCAAGAACCAAGAAGTAGGAAACGATTTCAAGTAGATGGAAGTGGTTTCAAGAAACAGTTTAGGGCATGAGCGAGAGGAATAAAAGAGAATGCAAACACCCATTATCAAGGTCGACACTTTGGGGAATTGAAGAGTTTCTCATAACCAGATATGTTTGACCAGAAACCTTGAGCACAGTCAGTTGATAAATGTAGTAGGCAACAAAGATTCATCCCTTGTGTTTAAGATTTCAGTCTGTAATTTTTCTATTGTGTTTGTGTTCTTGTAAAACATCTCCGCCCATTTTGGCTTTCTTGTATCAAATCTGATTTATAAAATCTTAGACAACAAGCCATTCTTCATGTTCAGTATTACGTATGATGTGTGGTAATGACACATAAGTGATTTCCTATGAATGTATGACCATTTCTTATTATTTTCTTTATGCATTTGAATGATATGCAGAGGGTACCTCCTTGAATTTGAGTGTATTAAGATGTTAATTGTTTGAAGCATGTTTTATTGATATTTATACATATGTTATAGCTGTTGAATTCTTAATTTCTTAGTACTTTGTTATATTTCCATAAGCTACATGATTCATCATTAGTAGTTCCATGTATGTTTATCTTGTTTTTCTTCTAATCCATCACTTCATCCTCCTTTTAAATATTGATTGTTTGAAACACTCATAGACATATGCCTCTCATAGTTGAGAGAATATGCCATCTAAGCTGAGGCTGTTTAAGGTCCTATAATTTCAGAAGAGGAAGAGACAGAGAGGGAAAAACTTCCCAGATATTCCACAAATATCTTACTACAAATATGGCCTTAAGCTTCATCTTGAGTCTTGGCCCCTGGGGTGCCTATACTTCGTTCCAAAAATAGCCTAGAACATATCGAGGGATAACAGAGTCGTTGGCATCAATTTTGATTTTGCGTGCACCTGAGTAGTGCGCGGAGAATTATTATCAAAAAAAGGGTGAGCACATTTCACGGTGTTGCACGCACTTGGGTAAGTGTGCAGGAATGACCTGGGAGTGTGAACCGAGACGAGTTATATGTATTGAGGCCAGAGATCCTATGTGATTATGAGGTTGGTGAGCCGAGACATGGATAGGTCAGTGCGCCTATCCATGTAAAAGTAATCATACTCAAAGTTATTAATATAATTATGCCGTTGCACACAAACAAATCAGACAAAAAGAGATGGGGGATAACTCCACCGGAAAAAGGGAAAAGGGGGGGGGGACTTAATTCCTAGGGAATATTTTATTAATATTTCCAAAAAAAGTGTAATTTATGGATATTTATTTATCCTAAGTTCTCAAGGTAGGGAACGAGTCACCAAGTGGCTAAATCTACTTCTGAAGGTGACAAGTGTCAAGTTTAAGGCATGAAATATATATTGTTGGCCTTAATGTATTTCGGGGGAATAACTTATTTTGGAGATGATTCATTCATTCTTGTGGGTAGAAGGGGTCGAACCATCTAAGAAAGGATGACTATTACTTTATCTGCATAGAAGAGCTTGTAAGTGGTTTTTTGTATTGTAATCAGAGTTTTGTTGTTGAAGAGGAAGGTTGTTAGGCCCGTGAGAAATCTCTCTAGGTGAGATATTTGTTGTCGAAGAGGCGGGTTGTCAAGAACGTGAGCAGTCTCTCTTGGTAAGAGATTTGTTTTCTAAGAAGCGGGTTGTCAAGCCCGTGAGCATTCTCTCCAAGTGAGAGTTTTCATGGGAATTGTTCTCTAGTGCATTTGGAATTAGTTGAAAGGATATGAGACTTCTTATCTATCTTGTTGTTGGGAACCCTGAAAGGGAAGTGGGGCAATTGAGGGACTATTGAGTAGATAATGGGCACACTTCCTTGGGTGTGACAGGTGTGTGGGGAATGCGAGACTGTAGTCTAGTTGCAGCAACGAACACCTTGGACTGAGTAATTATGTTGATTTTTAGACCTTAGCCTCGCATTAGGAACCCTTTTTCTCTAGTGGAGTTAAGCCCCGTCTTGGGGGTGACCTATTGCTTAAATTATATGAGAAACATAGTCTATGGTTGGGAGGAACGTCTGAGTTCTGCGTGCAGTTAGTGACTTTTCATAAAATATAAGTGTCTTATGTGCTTGTCTCATTTACTATGTGCTAGGTTATCTGTTTTTAATATGGGTTTAATTCTTGTATGTTGTTGCATATAATTAATTGTTGTTATTCTATATATTTCTTCTTGCACATGTAAGTGTGGTGTTTATACTAATTATTATAGTTTTGCATGAGTATGACAAATGTTGATAGTCTTGATTGTTAAGTTAGCCTTATTATTTTGGTTATGGGTCTTTGTGGAGAATTTAGTTTGTCTTTGCACACAAAGAATTACTATGTGTGCATCGGATCCTAGATTTACTTGTGCACACAGGGAAGAACTCTGCGTGCACAAGGAGGACATATTTGGTGTGTGACGCCAGAATGGTTGCACAGACAGTAGTGTTGTGTGTTCAATATGATTGTGTGTAGTTGCATTTTGTTACTTCCATTGTTATAAGTTGTGTGGCGCAACTCAACTTGATGTTGAGTGCATTACTTCAAGTGATACCGTGCAGACCAAGGTTATAGAGTAGAATCTGCACAATGTATTTTGGATAGCGTTGCTCAATAGTAAGTTGGGTAATTTTACAGAATGGTATCAGAAGCAGTTTGATAAGTAATGAGGACATTACAGATTGGTTTTAGAGTGAAAAAAGTTGATATTGTGTGGCATGGCCTAGCCTGGGTGGCTAGGGACATTACACTAATTTTGAATATGATGGATGTTGAAGACTCTAAAAAATGTTCCCAAAATATGGATCATTTGAATATTGTGAAGCCCAATTTTGAAATTTTAGATGTGAAGTAGTGAGAACTATTAATGCACGAAATGATGGTGACTGGATCAAAAAATTGGCCACTTTATTTTTACTTGATGACCAAATGAAATTATTGTAAATAAGATTCCCACTTCATATGTCGAGCTTCCTCAATATTATTTTGGGATTGAAGAAACTTTAAAGGTAAATGATCAATATGAATAATATTTTATTTTCCCATCATATAACATCTCTAATATTTGATGGCTTGAACCAATTCATACAACTCTTTATCATATGTGGAGTAGTTCCTCTTATCTTCTAAAAATGTTTATGAATGGTAGACCATTGGATGAGCATTTTGCATTAAAATTTCTCCAAATGCAAATTGTGAATCATCTGTCTCTATCTCAAACATTGTGAGAGATATGACAACGCAAGTACTGGTGCAGAACAAAACGTTTCTTCCAACTAAGTAAAGACATGAGAATGTTTTTGTCCCCATTTGAAAACAACACTACTCTTGGTAAGTTTATGCAAAGGAAACTCAATTTCTGAAAACTCATAGATAAATTTGCAAAATAAGTTGGAAAGTCCAAGAAAACTCCTTGATAATGTCAGATTGGGAGGAGTATGCCAATTGAAAAGAACTTCAACTTTGAGAGGATCCACATGGATTCCAAATGCATCAATAATAAATCTAAGGTAAGAGATTGAAGTTTGAGCAAAAGAACACTTGGAAACATTTGCATAAAGTTGATTTTGTTGAAGAAGCTTCAAAACATGTTCTAAGTGTTGTAGACAAGTCCTCCAAGACTACAGATGACAAGGATGTCATCTAAATAGATGATAACAAAATTGTCAAGACATTCCATGAAAACATCATTTAATAATCTCATAAATGTAGCAGGGGCATTGGTGAGCCCAAAAGGCATCACAAGCCATTCAAGCCTACCCATTTTTGTTTTGAAATTTTTTTTCCATGTATCTACAACTTGAACTATGACCTGATGATGTCCACTTTGAAGATCAATTTTGGTGAAGAATTGTGCACCTTGAAGTTGATCAAGAAAATCATCAATGTGGAGAAGTGGATATCTATTTTCTTATGGTGATTTTGTTTAATTCCTTGTAATCAATACAGAGATGCCAAGTTCCATCTTTTTTAAGAACTAAAAAAATTGGTGATGCACATGGAGAGAGAAAATCCCACTCAAGCATAGTTATACACAAGAAATTGTGAATAAGAAAATATCTGACTAATTTTATTGATCTTAATACTTGTTTTATAAATTTACATGGAAAAAAACAAACTCAACATACTAAAGAGAGAAAGGCTCTCTAGATCCAACAAACTAGGATCTAAGAAAAATACAAGGGAGTGGTTGAGAAAATGTCTCAACTATGTCCATGAAGATCTCAACCATTTCCATAAATATTTTAACTATCCCCTAAGACTAGGAAACCAAAAGCTTTGATATTCTCACACTCATATAGTTTCCTATTACAAATATAAATGAAAAAATACATGAGAAAAATCCAAACCATGTACTAAGCATTTATTCCCTATCATCCACTTTCATCACCATCGATCTTGGGTTCTCGAATTTTATTGGATGTATGAATTCTTGGGTTACCCCAACCACCTCATGTATTGTCCTTCCCTCTAAGAAACCAAATTGTTCTCCAGAGATTTGATTTAGTAGAATACTTTTCAATCTTTTGGCAATTATCTTTGAGATAATTTTTTATAAGTTGCACAAAGAGATGGGTCTAAATTTCTCAAAGGTTGTAGGATTAACTTCTTTAGGGATTAGTGCTAGGACTGTTGTATTGAAAAATCCTAACATTTTTCCTTTTGTTCTTCTAATCTCCATAACTCTTCTTAAATATTCCTCTAAAAAATCATAACAACCTAAAAATAATTCCACAGGTAGATCATCAGACCCATGAATTTTTTCCTTTTGAAAACTCTGCAATATCTGATATAGTTCATCTTTCCCAACTTCTTTTATCAAGGCCTAGTCTTCATCATTGACAAATCCAGGGAAGAATTTTGATAGCTTAATAACCTATGCTATTATAACATGAGTGTCTTCTTTTTAGAGGGGGGATAAACACTTATCTCCTTTGTAAATTTTAAACCTTTGAAGTGAAACAATGCATACAAATTCTTAAGGAAAATAGAAAGAATGACAATGGCATACTCATAGTACATAGATATTTACCTTGGAAACCCTTAACCAAAGAAACCCACAAACCTTAGAGTTGCACCTCTCTCTTATTCATTATATTAACTGTATCTTTCACAATACAATATACAGGTATTTCACAACATCCAAAACCCTAATCCATTAACCTAGATTAGATTACAACCCTTATTCCTTAATTGGAATCAAATTACAATGAGACGACAAACCATTGGCCAAAAAACACAAAATAAGCCAAAAGAAGACAAAAAAAAACACTGAAAACCCTCAAATATGGGTGGATTGGCCGACCTTCCCTGCGACCCCCCTCAAGAATGCCCTCAAAACCCTAGACAAGTGGGGATTGGCCAATCACCCCATGACCTACCCCAACGTGCTCAACATATAAGAACAATACATGGAGATAACTATGCAAATAATATAACACATTCCCAACATTCTTCCACTTATTATTTTCTTTGCAAACAGGGTGGTTCGGGTTTTATGAGATCAACAATTTAGGGTAGAAATTTCCATTTATTATCTACACCAAGAGAACTTCTCGATACTAGAAAAATTTATCAATGATTTTTTAAAAATAGCCCAAAATATTTGGTCAGGGGCTCCACCCCCTAACCCCTAGACAAGGGGGTTTTAACCATCCCCCCTTGTGATCCCCCCTAGCACACTCGATGCATACAAAAAGCACGTGAGGATAACCATGGAAAAAATGTAACACATTCCTAACATCCTTCATATTCCATGTCCTTGAAGTTTGTTTCCCAAGTACCATCTCCCTTATCAAATTTCCAAACAAAAGTAATATTCTTTCTACAGTTGGCATACCTATGAAAACAAATTGTGTTCTCATCACTAGCCCGTAACCATCAAGCCTTGTTCTTGAGTCTCCATTCTTTTTCTTTTTCCAGAAGAATATGCCTCCTTTTATCTTCTATAATGTTTACTTCATGTTTATGTTACTCGCTCATATACCTGAAAGCTTCATTGTTGTAGAGTACCTCCAAGGATTCCTCTACTTCTCTAAGAACCCTATTATCTCTTATTTTATTGTCCCTTTCCCATTTAACAACTACCTATTTAACTTCTTTTAGATTTTGGTGAAATTGAATGAGAATAGATTATCTTAAGCTACTATTATATGGTTTCCAAACAAATTTTAATTTGCCCACAAACTCCTCCTCCTTCAACCATTTTGAATTTAGTTTAAAGGGACTATCATGTTTTTTCATTATAGGTGTCATTCCTAACACCATCGGATTATGATTAGAATCACCCCTAGCGGTGATACATTGTTTAATTTGATTGAATTCATCTAGATAAGCTTCATAGGTTAAAATTGATTGATCCTCTTGGCAATTCCGTCTTCCCCAACACTCTTGCTTCTCTAGGTGGGAGACAATTTAGTTGGTTCAATATCCAAAAGACCATTTTCTTCTAATTTTTTAATAAAATAACTAGATAGAGAATCCAATTGAGAAGTTGAGCCATATATTTTTGATGCTCCTAAGGTGAAGTTCAAGTCTTCCCCTATCACAACCAATCTATTATGAATACAATCTATTTGGAAAAATCTACCCCACTAATCCAGCATGTCCATTTAAGGACCATAAACATTCAATATTGTGATATATTTTCCCAGGTCTAGAGAGAAAACAAAGATCTCTATTCTTGTACGAAAGGCCCAAGAACTAGTGAGAGTGAAGAATCATTTATTCCATCAAGTCACATCCCCCCTAAATCTTCTAATGACATCTCTAAAACTAAAATCCCAATTACTAAACAATTTAGAAACTTCTCGAGTGATTTTATCCCCATATGTCATAGTCTTTTGTAGTAGAAGAGTATAAGGTTTGATATTGTCAACTAATCTCTTTAAGGATAACTTATTTGAGGGGTTAGCTATCCCTCTACAATCAAGGGTCAAAAAAATCATTTGGAACCCTCAAAGGGGGCATTTTCTCTGAGAGCCCATATTAAGGATAACTATTTCCCACATCTGATTTCTGAAGAAACTTATTTTTGGTCCATGGACATGTATGATTTTCTTCCCCTTTGATTGGAATTGGGAACCTTCTCTTCAAAGAATCCTAACCCCCATTCCACCTTTCCTAGAAAATCGAGAGTATGTTTTCTTATAGGTCCTAAATTATTCTTCATTGGTTCTAGAAGATTGGAATCCAAGTGATCCTTCCCATCCAGAATGCAATATAGATTAGGTTTTGCAGAGGATCTTTATGTATCTTGAATAGCATCCAAAACCTCTACATTTCTAGGAATAGGTATGAGATGTGGTGGATTGTGGTTTTTAATACTCGACAAATTGCGCAGAAAAACACTCAGGGATTCCAATCCTTTGGTTCAAACCTCAGTTCCTAGGGTCCCAAAAATAATGTTTTTAAAGAAATACTTATATTAAGAGAGTGAGATTGATGTGTCTTGCCTAAATTAGCCATGTTCTCCTTATTTTCATTGACCTCATCCATATTAGGTTCTCCTTATTAGGTTCCGTGAACTTGTATATGTCTAAGTTCTAAAAGATTGTGACCAAGGACTCGATTTGAAGGCCATCCAAGGTTGCTTGAACCCCTACTTCCTATTTCTTTCTCAAAATTTTGATTTTTTCCAGTTCCACCGTATCTAGACCTTTCATATGATTTCTTGAAGCCCAATTCTTCTGCTTACTCAAGTAATTGCAATCTACAGCTAGGTTCCCTTAACAGTGGCAACAAACACAACTAAAGGGTATCCCTTCACAGTCTAGGTTAAGATGAAAAATATAAACTCCCCTTTTGATATCCATCATCTCTGCCAAACCTTTGCTCACCACCAACCCTACTAGGATTTGACCCATTGCATAGTATCTAGTCTCTAGGAAGGACAAGTTGGCTTCATAATAGATACCTAATTCATTACCAATTTCTTTGAAAATATCTTTAGACCAGAAAATCAATGGAAACTATGGAATTCAAATCCATATCGGGAGAATGTCCGCACTAGCTAGAAACCAAGCATCGAATTCGATATGC
Source organism: Picea abies (assembly GCA_900067695.1). Lineage (NCBI taxonomy): Eukaryota > Viridiplantae > Streptophyta > Pinopsida > Pinales > Pinaceae > Picea > Picea abies. The sequence goes on from CBVK0101080398.1 coordinate 16,035, forward strand.
CATTTCTTTAAAAGCAAGGATCAAGATCCCCATTTCCAATGTTGGTGAAATATATTCTCCACTTTTTCAGTTGTTGTAAACACCCAAACCAACCATCTTTTTACCAACATCAAGGTGCATGGAGAGACCCCCACCATTGGCTCAAAGTTGAACTTGGTCCTATTCTTCAACTCCTCACCGCTCATTCTTTTCTTATGAAAATGTCCTACTAACGCATGATCACTCATATCCATTATGCCATTGAGTTTAGTTTTACTACCCAAGTTTAGACTAATATCCCTCTGAACCTTTTTGATACACTTACGCTTCTTGGATTTTCTTGAACCCTCCTAAGGATGTAACCCTACAACCTATGAATTAGAGGATGGGACTCCACTCAAGAGATTCCAATATAACATTTTTCCAACAAAACTTGAACTAGATAACCTATCTTGCCTTTACACTTCAAAGTTTCATAGAAAATCGAACTTACTACATACCTCATTTAATGGGTTTACACTATCATACATTGTGCACAATATACCTTTTTCCTTCTCTAACCAAGAATTCAAGGTTGGTGGATTTGCAAGATCGGGTTCATAACTCCTCATATGAGGTGTGTCACTCATGCAATAATGGGCCTTGGAATGATCGCCAAAGGGACTTGTCACCCCCTTCTATGCCTAGCTTGAGGTCCCGACTCCTTGTTCGATCAACTCTTGCGCCAACTAACCCAAAATAGCAATGGGGGCCTCCTCCAATGATCGATACCCTAGTTGATATAACTTGTTGGAATTTTGTGTTTCATCTAATTGACCAATCCTAGGGCTAAGCCAAATTGGTTGTCTTTCCAACGGATTGACCAAATAGTCCACACTTTCCTCCTCATAACACATACTCTAGTCCACATCGCCCTTGCATAACATCATCAGTATCAAATTCAGCATACATCCACCCTAGATACTCCTATGGAACCCTCCACACACACACACACAATTTTGTTTATTTATTTTTCTATAGAAAAAGTCTTCATAAAAACTCTCCAAGCACTTCCTCAGATTCTGTAAATTGTATTAATAAATAATATCGATGACCAACATGTCCACCTAACCCCAAGGTACCAAGTATATTATATCTCAAAAGGTACCAAGTATATTATACCTCAAGACCTCCTTACTATTATCACTTCAATACAAAAAAATAAATCACTTAAACTAACCCTTATAAATAAATACACATATATAATTAGGTATATTTGAAAAATATATAAAAAATATTTAATTATCATAATATATAATATAGTTTTTTTTAAGTTATACTTTTTACACTTTAAAACTTAAATGTAATAATTATATGCTTATTGAGTCTTTGCATTCCTTTTCTCTTCTCCCTTCGTTATTTCTATATGCTTATTAAGTCTTTGCATTCCTTCTCTTCTCCCCTCATTATTTCTTTATGCTTATTAAGTCTTTGCATTCCTTCTCTTCTCCCCTCGTTATTTCTTTATGTATATATATATATAAATCTAAAATAAAAATATAATAAAACATTATGAGATAATTTTAGCTGCATCCATTTAAGCTTTAATTTGAACATATATAAATAACTTATTATTATTATTTATATGAAGATTTTATATACATAATATAACAAGTATGTTGCATGGCAAGCAAATTTGAAACTATGAAATTATTATTTATATGAAGATTTTATATACATAATATAACAAGTGTGTTGCATGGCAAGCAAATTTGAAACTATGAAAAACATTTGTAAGATAAAAAGATTTGAGATGACATATCTCAAATTTAATACGGCTTAGCAAAGTATTAAATTTTGTATCGTCATAATTGATATCATAATTTGATTGCAACATTTCATTTTTAAATTTTTCAATCATTAATAATTACATAACATAAATTAATTTTAAACTAAAATATAGTATAATAATTTATTTTTTTAATTGGGGTTTTTTAAATATATTTAATTTCTCTAATTCATTGATAGTTCTAAATCATTGGGGGATCTATAAGATTTCATAATCCATCATTATTATTAATATAAAATACTATTTCAAACAAGGTTGTGTGGCAGTTGAGTCCTTGTCAAGAAGGTTAGAAAGCAAATTTTGAAAAATGGGGTCGAAGTGTTTGGTACAAAATGTATATGAGGGAAATGTTGTGTGCAAGGTGCATATTTTGGAAGATGGGGCAAAAGTAAATGACGGTTGGCAGGCCGAGCACCATCTAATTTTGGGAAGTATATAGCAAACATTTATTTTTTTGAAAGTATATAAGGAAGTAAAAAATTTGTTGACAGTGCAAGATTAAATTTGGAAATTTAAATGCATTTTCAATGTGGACTGGTGAAAGATAAAAATATATGATGACATTAAAAATATATGATGACATAAAATTAATAGGAGATAAGAAATATAAAAAATTTAATGTATTTGTGAACATTTGTCATACGGACTGCTGAAGGATAAGAATAAAAATCTAACATATTAAAAAATAAATGCATTTGTTATACAGAGTGTTGAAAGATAAGAGTAGAGTCTTTAGGATATAAAAATTTAGATGCATTTTTATTTGAAATCTGTCAGAAAATAGAAGTTTGTTTCATACCACCGCAAATTTTGAAATATACAAAAAAAACAAAGTGTGTTACATATAAACAGGAATTTCAATGTGTTTGTCATGTAGACTGTGATTGGGGCTCCCGCGAACCATTAGAGAAATATTTACAAGAAACAGGATTGTGGAAAGAAAATAGAGTGCAACAGCTGCAAAAGAAAATAAATTGAAAGGTATAAGTGTTTGCCTATACATGTTTATTTAAGAAAGCAGAATAACTGAGTTGAGAAACAAAGAAAGATGGGATGAGTAAACTTACAGTGAGGGTACATATGAGCACTTTGTCTATTTACTTGACGACTGCGGTTTCAAGGATGTTCTCCACGGCTACTGGAATGTTGGCAACTGCCTATTGTCTTTCATTGGCGGCCTGTTTCAATTGCCTTTCGACCCATTCTTCAATGTACGCTCTCATTGGGGCGATGTTGAAAAGATCATTTTCTAATTCTTGGAAGTCGATAGAAAGATTAGAGAGAGCCTGATGAATTTCCTCATTCTGTACTGCATATTTGACTAGCCAGTCATGGACATGAGATTGATCAAATTGAAGGATGTTGTAAAACTTTTCCAGAGAGAAGGTCTTCAACATAGCAACCTGTTTATCGAACTCTTATTTGGTTAAGGGCAAGGAGTTTGCAATTAAGAGGGGGTCTTGGAAGTCGTTTGTTTTCCCGGCTAAGTCTATATTAGACAGCTTTGTGAATAATTTATCTTTCTTCGATATGACTTGTTCACATGACTGAATAATGAGACATGGGTTGTTTACTTTTTCTTTCCAACATGCATTCAATTGGCCGATCCGGTTTTTGGATGGAAGATCTTCTTCTCTTCTTTTTGTTTATGTCATATTGTTGACAATCTTGCCAAAAGGGATGACCGTTTTTAAGAAGAAATTTTCTTCATATTTTAATTCGGCTTGAAAAAGCTCGAGAAAGCTATGTGCCCTGGTTCCAAGGGAAGCGATGGTTTGTGATCTTTTCCAGACATCGGTAACCAGTTCCATTCTTTTTGTGATATTGTTTTCCACATATCCTTTACAGGATGCGAGCAGGGTGGAGGGTGTTTTTACATTGGGTGCAGGGGTGCTAGGCATGGCTATTGCCAAACGATCGACAAGCAATGGCATAGGAAAGAAATCGTCTTCCAATTCCTTGACTCGGTCCTTCAGTCTGGCATTGTGGGTATCGATGCATTCAATGGAGTCATGAAGTGCTTCTCCAGTCGCGGTGTAAAGTTGACAGATTTGGGATGGCCGCATGTTGGTAACATCAACCTCTGAACAAGATTTGCCTTTGATATTTTTAACATTTTTTTTCTGAAATATCAATTTTTTGTTTCGGCTATCAAAAATAGCGCTCTGGAACACGAAGGATTCATCTTCGTCAAAATTTTGGGCAACAGATATGTCCATTGGATGGCTATGGTGGATGGCATCCTCAGGATGATCAAAGAAGGGGAACATGGCATCTAGATCAATGTCAATTTCCATGTTCTCACTCTAACTTTCTGGGTCTTCTACCTGCCCCACATTTTTTTTTCTCTTCTTCTCTATTGGAATCTTATGAGAACTATCAATTTTAGAGTGAGGAGGGTTGTTATCTCCTCCTCCGTTTGAAGAATTATGTGTTTCTTTGTTGTTGTGATGGGTCGTTCGAGCGATGCTCCAGGATGTCGTACTTTTTGGAGTGGTATTTGCGGATTGAACACTCTTGTCACTGGGGTATTTTCCCTGTTGCCTGTACAATTTGGTGCATCTTTTCACTGTCTCTACATCGCCGGCATCAGAGGCAGGCCCATGACTATCTCTATTTTTGGGTAGGTGTTTATTTAAAAAACAATTTCCGAGGCCAAGTGAATGTAAATGTTGTCTAAAAATATCATAGGGGTTGAATCCTTTTATCTGTTCATCATATCTGAGGTTGGAGATACTAAAATGTGCTGCGAAATCGTCAAATTTGTTAACGTTTTTCAACACAAACTCCCCTATTTTCCAAGGCATAGGAATGAACTGTTTTTTTTTTCTTCCTTTGGAACAGATGGAACCAGTAGTTGTATTGATGTGCTACTTCTACAATAAAAATTATGTCTCTACAATAAAAATTATGTCCGTAAAGTGACATGGAAGGAGAGTAGGTTGTTCCATGGAGCCAAAAATTCTTATGACAGTGTAATTATCCAAATGTTGGATTGTTCCCTTTTTGTCCAAAAAATTAGTTGCCTGTTCAGATAAGTGGGGAGCATTTTCTCCTAACAACAAAAGTTTGAAAACAGACAAGAAGCCATTAAAAACCTCATAAAAATAGTGGGAAGCCTTGTGCTTCCACAAGGCCTGGTACCAGAACGTTACTGGGTGGAAATCGCAGTTGACATTCTTGGACAGAGATGGTTGCAAAAATTGACAGGAATGTGCTATTGCAAAAACTAAATAGGATGACATATAAAATTTCTTTCCCCTTTTGTAGCTTGACAATTGGGAAGAGATTTCATAAGAAATTATGCTTCCCCAATCAAAAATGGCTTTTTCATTGACTGTGAAATACAAAATGTAAAGAGCCATACGGGAAACAGTAGTTGTGGATTCATGTCCCATTATTCTTGTAAAAAGCCAAGCAATTTCGCAAAAAGTATTTTTAAATGAACTAACCTGCATGTTTGTAATATCTTCAAGAACTAGATCTGGGTTTTCCAAAAAAAGGGGCAAGAGGTCCAATCCGTTATTATGCTTTGCTAGGAACTATTTGCAATCTTCTCCTTTGAACATCAATGTTGGCTCGGGCAATTTCAGCAACTGCCAGAAGACCTAAGGTGACAAAGAAACAGAAGAGACCAGGTCCTTACAGTCAAAAGCCTCAGGGACACAGCCTGCATGAGCAATCCCGGAGGTCCAAATTACTTGGTTCTCTGTAGCAAAGGTTGAGTAATAAGAAAATTCCCTGGACCAGTGGAATTTTTGGTCGTGACGACCGAAGATGTTCACTGTATCTCCACAGAACTGGTGCAGAACTAATGCCATAGGTTTATGAGAAGGTTGTTTTGTTGTAGATGATGGTTTAAATGAACAGACACAGTGAATAATGTAACTTTTTGCTAAATCTTGGTGAAATGCTTATGAATGGGAAAGCTCCTCGAGCCTTTCGCTGATTAATGACAATTGGTATTGGTAAAGCTTATTTATTGCATATTTAGAAATGTGAAGGTGGCAGGTACGGTGAAGAGCAATTAAGGAATGGAGGTTTCTTGATTGTGCGAAGGCCACGCGGTGTGAAAGGGATTTCATGATTTTGAAATGAACACTCGGAAGGGACAATATAATCTCCCTGCAAATTTTGGTTTAATGCGCATGAATACGAGATTTCCTCGCTTTCGCCCATCAATGACAATATATACGGTTTCTGCATGATGGCCTGTTAGAATTAAATGCCAGTAATTCCATAATTAGACACAAGATATGTCTATATATATATATATATATATATATAACTTTATATTTTCTTTTATTGTAGAGAAGTGTGAAGGTGACGGAGACGACGGAGAGCAAGGAAAGAATGGCAAGTTCTGAAAAGCGGTTGGACGTGATTCAAAAAAGGGTTATGGGGATAGTTAAGAAGGGATCATGAAGGGGGAATTCAGCAACCAGTTTGTATATTTGCGGAATTTCGGCAAAATGGCTAAGTATGGAATAGGGAAATTGTTGATTGCATGCGTAGCAATAAGATATTATATATAATTGCCAACTGCTAATTCCAAAAGGACGTCGGCACAGGAAACAACGACTACGGATTGAATATTTCTTCAACCCGGCAAAGGGACAATTCCCGAAAGAAATTTGAACAAATGGTGAAGTATGGAAAGAGGACAGATGGGCTTCAAAATGGGTTGACAATAGTTCCAGTAAATATGCGAGGAAGCGGTGTTTAAATTGTATTTCTCGAAAGTTTTCAGTGCAAAAAATGTGCATCACAGAAAAGGGCATGATAGGTGGACTGTAATACGGAAAAGGGTAAAATTTCATGTTTCAGAATTTTTGAGTGAAAAATGTGTAAAACGGAAGAGATCATGAAAAGGGCATGATAGGTTGACCGTAATACGGAAAAGGGCATGATCTAATAATGGTTGCAAATTTTTATATCTGTCAATTTGTATATAGAAGAGCTAAGAATGTTATTTGGAGGTCCTGGAAAAGTAGAGGTGCAATGTTGATGTAGCCAGCGGGGTCCTCCTGTCAATTTCTATATGGCGGAACTCTGGGTGGCAGTTGTGGGACAGGGAACAATAGAGGGTCAATTTAAAGAAAGGGGAAGCGATGGTTGGAAACACGTGAATTGGGAAAATAGAAAGGCGGAAGACATTTTTCGTAAGTGCGAATTGGTTTCAAAGAAGCCCCATTTTTGCAAAATCATGATCTACTAGTTATCAAGAAATGTGTTGTTGAAGATTACATTTTATTGCAACGTGCGCATGCAGTTATGTTCTTGATACCTTATTCCATGACTGTAACATACCAACTGAAGTAGTGAACTTTGTTTTGTACTAATTAGCATTAAAACTTAATAATTGCATCTATAGAAACAAGAAGAACGATTTTACTGGAACATTTTACATTGGTATTAGTAAACAGAAGATCGAAGAAGTACGAGAGCACCGAAGTATGCCAATTAGAACATGCGTGAAACCCAGAAAAGTGGTAGAGACGAAGAGTCCAAGGCCAAAATTTTGTAATAGCAAATCCATTTAAAAAAATAAGAAAAGTATTGAGTATTGTACATCTATGCTTAGAAATTGGATCCAGTTCTTCGGTTGAAAACATTGAAGGTATCTGCGACAAACACAGGCACAGGTTCCACAGTATGCAAGATCCTTGGATTTTTCTCCTCGGTTAATCATCCTCTGCTGAAATTGATATTTTTCATAAGCTTTGCTTGAGGAAGAAGACGAAAATGGTTGCAGGGCAAGTGGAATAGCCCTTAGTTGAAACCGGCTCTTCATAGTCAAAAAAAAATTAGTAGTACAGCTTGCACGTGCAATTATAGAGGCCCAAATTAGTCCATTCTAGGTAGAAGGAGATGACTAGTAGGAAAATGTGTTGCAGCAGTGAAATTTTTGCACCTGATACCCGAAAATGTTAAACAATATTTTGTTGGCTTGAAATATATCTCTGGAAGCATCAACATATGATTTTTTTATAGTCAAACTCTTCCGCCTAGAACAGACTAATTTGAAACTCTGGAATTCCTACTTTGGCGGTCCAAAGTGGTTGTTGCGTTCAC
>CBVK0101080399.1:0-24335 GCA_900067695.1 Picea abies
CCTTTTGGTGTTGTCATGACTGCGATCACCGAGCCGGGAAGGTCCGTTCATTATGGTTGATTTCAATTTGGGCCCAGGAGTGGGAATATTTTCTTCATTTCCATCATCCATTGTCGTATCATCGTCCATCAGATCATCTTCTTCTAGCTTGGAATTCATGGCATAAAGTTCTGCGACAGGCATGACTGCAAGTGGGAAGGTTCTCTGAGAAGCCAAGGTTGGAAACGAATTTTTTGGCTTGAATATATCTCTTGGTGTACCAAGGGACCATCTCATTTTTTTCTTGTGGCCGAAGAGAGATGAATAGTAAGAATATGCCCTAGAATAGTGGAACCTATGGCCATTATTCCCTAATGTGTTGATTGTGTGTGGAGAGAACTGTCGCCACAAGTTATTAAGAATTTATGTTTGCTCGAGATGATGTTTCAAATGAAAATCGGGGAGGGATAATATAAGCCTCCGCAAAGTCTGGTTTAATGCGTATCAATGGAATATCTCCTCGAGCCTTTCGCTGATCAATGAAAATTTCCAGGTTTCGTGCGGAATGAGCTGTGACCATCACAGCTCACTAATTGCACAATTAGGAAAAAGTGAGAAGGTGGAGGTGACGGCGAAAAGACATTAAGAATCTGAAATTTCCTAAAAGCACCAACCCATCGGCGGACAAAAAAAAAAAATATTGCGTCACCTTTGAAATGAATACTTGGAAAGGATAGCATGCTTGTGCGCAAATCTTAGTTTAATTCATACTAATGACAAATCTTCTCTGAAATTCTGGACATTAATGACAACTATAACAGTTGTTGCAGGATGGCTACTAGCATTAAAGATTAATTGTTGCATATAGAAAGCGGTCAGGCGGGTTACAAAAGAAAAACAGAAGAAGATATACCCAGGAGACGTGAAGGCCCGATGGTTCTCTGCCTGGCAGACAGGTTCTCGGCCTGGCGGGCTGAAAATTGAGCCTCTATTGTTCTGTGTCCTACAAATAGCACCTACACTTCTGCGAGATACAAAATGATAGGTGGAGTTTCGGGTTGGTTGGTTCAACATTGCGGGTTGGTTAGTTAAACATGTACTTTTATAAAGTATGGACATTAGATTATATAGAACATATCTGAATCCATGATTCCATACTTGGGCACTTTTTGTTTCGTGTGTTCGCGGCCTGGGGGGCTGAAAATTGAGTATCTATTGTTTTATTCCCTATAAATAGCACCCACAGTTCCACGATATAAAAATTGATAGCGGGAGTTGCGGAGATGAGTTTCTATATAAAGTATAGACATGAGATTTTATACAGCATATGTGGATCGCTTATTCCATACTTAGGCACTTTTTTTATCGCGGGTTCACGGCCCGGCGAGCTGAAAAAATAATGAATATTGTTTCGTATCCTACAAATAGCACACAGATTTTTGCGATATACAAATTGACAGCACAACCTACGAGTTTCTTGGCTGAACATTGCATTTGTATTGTTCTAGAACATATGCGGATTCTTCGTTCCCTGTACTACAAATAGCAAAGACACTTTCGTGATATACAAATTGACAAGAGGACCTACGGGTTGCTTGGCTGAACATTGTATTTGTATTTTTTTAGAACATATGCGGATTCCTCATTCCATACTTGGGCACTTTTTGGATCGCGGGTTCGCGGTTTGGCGGGCTAAAAATTAAGTATCTATTGTTTCATGTCCTACAAATAGCACCTACACTTCCGCGATATACAAATTTACAAGAGGGCTTATGGACATAATCTCTATATAAAGTATGGAATGAGATTTTATACAGCATATGTGGATTCCTCATTCCATACTTACGCAGTTTTTGGATCCTGGATTCGTGGCCTGGCAGGCCAAAAATAGAGTCTCTATTGTTCTGTCTCCTACAAATAGCACCCAGATTTCTGCTATATACAAATTGACGATGGGAGTTGCGGAGATGAGTCTCTATATAAAGTATCGACATGATATTTTATAGAGCATATGTGGATCCATGTTTCCATATTTAGGCATTTTTTTTATCGCGGGTTTGCAGTATGGCGGGTCGAAAAAAGAGTCTCTATTGTTCCCTGTCCTACAAATAGCACCGAGATTTCCGCGACATACAAATTGACACAATTTTCCATGGGCTGCTTGGCTAAACATTGCATTTGTTTTGTTCTAGAACATATGCGCTTCCCTCATTCCATACTTGGGCACTTTTTTGGATCGTGGGTTCGCGGGCGGGCAGGCTGAAAATTAAGTATCTATTGTTCTGCATCCTACAAATAGCACCCACACTTTCGCGATATACAAATTGACACGTGGACCTGTGGACATAATCTGTATATAAAATATGGAATGAGATTTTACACAGCATATGTGGATCACTAATTGCATACTTAGGCAGTTTTTGGAGCACGTGTTGGCGGCCTGGCGCACCAAAAACAGTCTATTGTTTCGTCGCCTACAAATAGCATCCAGACTTCAGCGATATACAAATTGACAGGTGGACTCGGGCTGCTTTGTTGAACATTGGACTTTTATTGTGTCGTTGCGATCCCGTATCAATTTCATAGTTAGCGAATTTTTTTTATCAGGGGCTCTGGAGCTGTCTACAACATATAAATTGACACGAGTCACTATGGACTGCTTGGCTGAACATTGCATTTGTATTGTTCTAGAAGATATGTGGATCCCTCATTCCATACTTGGGAACTTTTTGGATCGCGGGTTCGCAACCTGGCGGGCTGAAAATTAAGTATCTATTGTTCTGTATCCTACAAATAGCACCCACACTTCCGCGATATACAGATTGACACGCGGACCTGGGGACAAAGTCTGTATATAAAGTATGGAATGAGATTTTATACAGCATATGTGAATCACTAATTGCATACTAATTGATGGGTGGACTCGGGCTGCTTCGCTGAACATTGGACTTTTATTGTGTTGTTGTGATCCTGTATCAATTTCATAGTTAGTGATTTTTTTTTATCGGGGGCTCTGGGGTTAGCGGGCTGGAAATTGGGCCTCTATTATTCCAAACTGTACAAATACATTGTTCTATAACATATGCGGACCTATGGGTTGCTTGGCTGAACTTTGCATTTGTATTGTTGTAGAACATATGCGGAGTCCTCATTCCATACTTGGGCACTTTTTGGATTGCGGGTTGGCGGCCTGGCAGGATGAAAATTAAGTATCTATTGTTTCGTGTTCTACAAATAGCACCTACATTTCCACGATATACAAATTTACACGCTAGCTTGTGGACATAGCCTCTATATAAAGTATGGAATGAGATTTTATACAGCATATGCGGATTCCTCATTCCATACTTAGGCAGTTTTTGGATCGTGGGTTTGCGGCCTGGTCGGTCGAAAATAGTGTTTATTGTTCTATCTCCTACAAATAGCACCCATATTTCCGCGACATACAAATTGACAAGAGGATTTGCGGGTTGCTTGGATGAACAGTGCATTTGTGTTGTTCTAGAACATATGCGGATCCCTCATTCCATAGATGGGCATTTTTTGGATCGCAGATTCACGGCCAAGCGGGCTGAAAATTAAGTATGTGGAACCCTCATTGCATACTCACAAGTGGACTCGGGTTGCTTTGTTGAACATTGGACTTTTATTGCCCCGTAGCGATTCTGTATCAATTTCATAATTATCGATTTTTTTCTATCAGGGGCTCTGGGGTTGGCGGGTTCGAAATTGGGCCTCTATTGTTCCCCGTTGTACAAACACATTGTTCTATAACATATGCGGATCCCTCATTCCATACATGAGAACTTTTTGGATCGCGGATTCGTGACCTCGCGGGATTAAAATTAAGTATCTATTGTTTTGTGTTCTACAAATAGCATCTTCACTTCCGCGATATACAAATTGGCAAGCAGACTTGTGGACATAGTCTCTATATTAACTATGGAATGAGATTTTATATAGCGTATGCGGATTCCTCATTCCACACTTGGGCAGTTTTTGGATCGTGGGTTGGCGGCCTGGCGGGTTCAAAATAGAGTCTCTATTGTTCCCTCTCCTACATATACCACCCAGGCTTCTGCGATATACAAATTCCCAGGAATACTCGAGCTAGTTGCCTAAACATTGCACTTTTAGGTAGTTTTTGGATGGCGGGTTCGCAGTCGGGCGGGCCGAAAATAGAGTCTCCATTGTTCCCTCTACTACAAATAGCATCCAGACTTCCGCCATATACAAATTGACAAGAGGACTCGATCTGGTTCACTGAACATTGCACTTTTATTGTCCCGTAACAATTCCATATGTATTTCATATTTAACAAATTTTTTTTATCGGGGGCTGTGGGGCTGGTGGGCTAAAAAATGGGCCTCTTTTGTTCGGGCTCGCAGGTTTAAAATTGAGACTTTATTGTTCCGCATTGTACAAAATCTACCCACAACTCCGCGATATACAAATTGACAAAGGAACCTGTGGGTTTCCTGGGGCAACATTGCAGTTTCATTGTTCCTTTTCCTCCGAATAGCGTTCATAGATCCGCCATATACAGATTGACAGATGGACTTGAGAGCTGGCACATTAAATTATTAAAGGATGTTAAATCGCTTATTCTTAAAAGAATCAAGGAAAGAAAAGATTTTTTTTTTTTAATTCTATAATCGCAAGCATAACAAGGACCAATTTGAATTTTAAGGCCCTGTTGTTCATATGATAGCACAATTGCATTCCGCACACTAAATATTCGTTGATTTCAAATTATTCCAGGATATTAATCTGACTAACTTCATCGAATAAGAAAAAATGCGAAAACAACGGCCAATTTGTATTTTAAGAGCCTCTTGTTTGTATGTGAGGGCAGTCGCAGTTCAGACACTATATATTCGTTGATTTCAGATTATTTCAGAACAATAGTTTGACCAAGTTCATCGATCAAGGAAATCTGCTAAAGCAAGTGACAGTACAGTTGCGTCACAACACCATAGAAATTAGCAGGCGGATCTGTGTCCCAGTTGGCTAAAAAAAAACAATTATACTATTCAGTGTCCTCCAAAGAACAGTTGGATTTCCAGGGTATACAAATTGACAGACAAAGCAGATAACCAAGAACCAACCATACTTTAAACAGTCCATAAGAAAGTTCCCAGAAGGTTCCATAGAGTAGAACCCATCGACCTTTGCACCAAACAATTTGATATACAAAGAAAAGACGTCGCCACATTTGTTTTCTGTTGAAACGAACTTTCATCTGGATGTTGAACAAATATTACAGAGAGACATGAGGTATTTTCATTTCCTCTCAAAGTTTCATATAATTATTTTCTTCCCCTTTTCAGCCAATATGCAAAATTGCATTGTCCTCATTTAAGGTGAATTTGATTTGTATCCAAAGCTACCACAGCATGTAGACACTGCTTGCCTTTTTCTGTAGATATGTTTCATACAACAACTCTGCCAACTCAAGAAGCACATTTTGTAACAACAGTTGCTTGATCATACAGTGCACAGTTGTGCTACCCACAGTTCGAATAAACCACTAAGGTAATGTCCATAAATATATGGACATTTTTCACCGCATCGCAAACAATCAATCGTATCATCGGTTATCAAAGCGGAGGCAGAGGCAGTGGAATGACATTTTTCACAAACAGGATCAAAGGGGGTCGAGTACACATTGGCTGCAACTAAAAGACCTTCAACCTGGGAATGCGAGTAAAGGAATTAATACATTGAACAATATAATACACAACTGCATCCCACCCTCCCCTTTAAAACAAAAAAAAAATTAACAGTTGCAGAAATTTGTTGAAGGCTATTTATATAAGCAAAGCAAGGATGATTTTGTAAATTTATATGCACAACAATTGTAGAGCTAGCTAGCTTCTCCGGATCCTTTACTGTATCTGCTCGCAACTCTGTTACAAACATTGACTGGGTTGTCTGAAAGATCGTTTCTCTAGCATCCTTCTTTTTTGTTATATTTTTGAACAACATAAGTGGAATTTTCCCTCTATGCAATTGTTGTTCCATTGACGAAAACAAATCTGATTACATATCGAACAATTGTAACTGTAACATGGAACAGTGCAATATTTGTGTAACTTATTCGACATACATGCAGAAGTGAAAGTAAACAACAAAACTGAATATGAAAAGCGGTACCATTGCCTTCTCGTTGTTCGACTCTCCATCCTTTATATGGAGAATGTGTTGCAACCCAAATTTCCTGGTCAGTGTGACAACAACCCCAATCGTTCCCATTGGGTAAATATCAGTGCTCTGTGTAAGTTGCCTAATAGTCGAGTCTGGGAGGAAGCGGTATTATGAACAAATAGGAGGAATTTTTTCAACAATGCTTGTTTCGTTGACCGAAATAATTCGATCGCAATTACCACGGCCATATATTGTTTTCAACAATATATTAAAATTTGTAATGGATATCCCATTACGCGGCAATATCTTTTCTGCATGTTTCTGGACAAGTTGTGGAGGAACAATCAGTGTGACTGTCATCATGGCGTCCTTGTCTGTCATATCAGCATGGATAATGGGTCTACTTTTGTTTTCCTTGTCCAAGTAGGTGGTATAGACAACCATTATGTCCCAGACGAACACCTGTCCAGTTTGGGAGCTATTCAAGGCCTCTATTGACAGTACTTTGGATGTCATAACTCTAGGCCTGAAGACATTTTTTGAACAGGAAAACTAAAGTGAATTGTAGTGTGCTACAAGTACACGCATACTTTTGATGAACTATGGAGCCAGAGTTTCGCAACGACACCTCTTAGTTTGCGAAACATGTAGCAGGTTCGGCATCTCGCTCGTACTTGTTGATACTTCTTGCGAGATGCAAACCATGTACTGCAGATGGCATCAGCATATTCACCATGCTATAGATGAATATATAGCCCGGGAAATTTATCTAGTAAACATAGTAAGAGCAGAGCGCATGCATCTTTACCTTTGGCCTTGTCGGTCCACTGATGTCTAGGATGACTGACTGCTCATGGCCGTGTCACTAGTCCAACTTTTTCTGATGCAAGAATTTGCATATGGACATCAGGACTACGCAAATATATGCATTCTATATTATATTCCCCGACCCAGTTTGTATCTTTAATTTGTCGGCACACTTGGTATACCTTTTAGAACATTGTACCACAGAACCCTCTCCTGTTGCATAGAAGAATTCATCTCCCTGTCTAAGCAACCTATTTTTTCCAAGGCAGCAACGCGGAAGATGTAATCGACAAGAAGGAAAGTTAGTTTGAAAATAGACATGTAAAACAAAAAGAAACAGGTCTATTTACCCGCCAAAGAGTCCTTCATCCTGTCCAGCCATTCTGTTTGTTTAAATGCAATAATGCAGCGCAAACACAACGGACATGCACTAGCTTAGTATGCAAGAATAAACGTATGCAACCAAGAATAATTACCATGTAGGAAGGCATGCAACTATCTTAACACATATCCAAACCATAAATGAAATACAAAACAGCGCAATATGAAACAACAGTATGAGCATGCACCTTTCTATATCCTCTTCAGCTGATGCAGTCGAGACTCTCTCCTTTTCTCAGCTACTATGTTTGTTTCAATTTGGGAACCACAAAATTTAATGAACATCAATGGAAGCTGGTATTCAGCGGAGAACAAGCAATATGTACATAGAGCAAAACTGACTCAACAAACAGTCTATAAAGGCAGAAATATGAACCTTTGCGCTTCTCTATCCATGGTTGTAAACATGTACAATTTTTTTCCTTGGCCAAAATATATTACAAGGCATAAAATATCACACAATTGCATGGTCGTAGCTAAACAATTTATGCTTTTCCCTGGGAATTTATCCACATATGCCCTCTAGCCATGTTCTTTATCCTCTACACAGACTGTTGTGCCCACGATACAAGTTATGAGTTTTCCATGGCTAATTACCCACACATGCTTCCATACATGAAAATATAATCTTGCAAAATCTTTGTTACACATATCATATGTCAAGAACAACACAAATTGCATCCTGCGCACACCAGTCTATGTAGAGGAGAAAGGACATGTCGTGTCATATCCACACATTTGACCATACATGGTTTATAAATGTACCATGCATACATATGCTTTATTCCAACAAAAAAACAACGAGTATTGTAACTTCATATGTAATCCTCGAACAATTTTGCATGCAACTATTTTCTTTCATGGTAGGACTGCAGCACCAGGAAAATCTCATAGAATAATAGATCTCGACTCTAGTAGACATGGCAAATAAAACCACTGCATATCCACTGATGGGTGCAGGGGCTGAACACCGTAAAGCGCCCCAAACAAAACAATAACAATCCAAAAAAAAAGCTCCAACCACCGCTGCTGCACCCCAACCCTACAAGGCCGAATCAAAGAAAAGAAACCAACAAGGACCAAACCAGCGAGAAAGCACAAAGAGGCCGAACTGCACCCCCAGTGCCCCAAAGCTCAAACCCCAACCAAACAAACAGAACCAGCAACCCGGGAACCAACGAACCAGCAAGAACCACTGAGCCAATGAACAACATATGTATCTCCAACAATTACAAAACTGCAACCCAAGCAGAAAAGGAACCGGAAACACACAAGGAACATGCAACTACAAATAAGCAAACATTCTTACTTGCAAACTACAAACTAAACAACAAACAAGGAATACAAAATGAAACCACGACATTGAAACTTACTCCGAAACGATGAAATGCAGAAGCATAGCTCGAATCACCAGCGAAACAACAAGCAGCAACCGAGAAACCAGCGAACAAGAACCACTCACCGAACCAGTGAACAATGTATGTAGCCTCAACGATTACGAGGATGAAGCATACAATGGAAGCAACCGACAAACCAGCGAAGAAGAAGCAGTCACTGAACCAGTAAACAATGTATGTAGCTTCAATGGCAGAACAAGGACGAAACATACAATGGCTATTGAACTACCGATAGACAATCAAGTGCAAATTCACTGTAACTGTATAAAAAAATTCGAGGAAAAATGTACTCTGAGAACCGTATTTACATATTTAAGAATCTCAGGCTATCTAAGTACCTCGCAGAATGCAAACATTTAAGTTGTCAGGGGTATTGCAGAACGTCACATTATGTGAACATTTACGCAGTCATTCCTATTGACGCATCTTGGAATAAGTGTCAATACATTTCAAGAAATATACATCCACCAAAGACGCTATAAACTTTGGAATTACCAATCACTACAAAGCTTGGATATCAAAACTTTTCAATATGCTTTTTACATATCAAAACTTGTGGATATATTCGAGTAGCAAAAAATGCTAATACAAACATTCGAACTAATGCTAGCATTAATCAACCTTGAAGCAAGATACAGGAAAAATATATGATTAAAACATACTGACTATGAGAAAAACTTTGGATATGTTGCCATATAGTACATTGGGAATAGCGAAGCGGGCAATAAGACCTCCAATCTCTTATCCAATCAGATCAATACATATATGTTACTTTTTATTATATAAAAATATATGCTTTTATTTCCATAGCTCAAACAATAAGTATTGTGCAAATATTTCAGGTCAAATGACAAAGTAATATGCAGTCAACGATTTATCGATTGCTATAGTTCCTCTACACCTAGTGCAGAGACTAATAATATAAAATACTATTTCATTGTAATACCCACCAATATAAAAGATTAATATATTGAAACTAATTTTCTATTGCAAATTAATTGCACTCTTCACGTTTAGACATAGAAAATAGAACCTTAATAATAAAACTTATTTGCACTCTTCACGTTTAGACATAGAAAATAGAACCTTAATAATAAAACTTATTTATAAATGTGTGAATTAAATTTGGATGCAAAGATGTGATAGGAGGGGAACTTTGTAAAAATGTAATTATAATTTATAAGATGTTTGTAACTGGATATTATAATTAATTAATTAAGGATGTAATTTGTCTTAAATAAAGGTAAATTAAACTTTATGGTATTTTGTTCCAAGGCAAATTAACGAGGCAAAGGTAATGAGTTCATGGCAAAGCTTGGAGATGTTAATCAATGGATAGCATGGAGATTAACATTTTAATGGATATATTTATTAATGTAAAGATATATTTATTAATGTACGTTGTTAACGTGATCATAAATATTTATTTTTAATTACAATAAAAATATACTTAATTAAATTAAATATTGTAAAGTCCAACTTTGAACAATGAATAGCAAAGAAATTGTTTTTATGTGAAAAAAATATACTTAAATTAAATATTGCAAATGAAGTCCAACTTTGAACAATAAACAGCAAATAAACAGTTTTAAGGAATCAACGAGTGACTCATTGGCACAGTGCCTTTGGCAATGATTAATAAGTTAATAATTTTTTATATGAAGCTTCAACTTATCGACTAATTGGTGCCAAAGAGAAGAGGATTTGGGTCAACGAACCCATTGCATATACTATATTATTTTCCTAACTTTGGTCCAAATCTTGGCTCAATGTAAATTGATCAATTTCAATTAAAAAATTTCAAATAATAATAAAGCCATACAGTTGCCATCTTTATCTATCAATAAATATTAGAAGAGATTGTGTTTAGAACATTGATGTTATGAAAGAGAAGTAAGATAACAATGGCAGCGAGGCTGCTCATACTGTCTCTTAAGAATTTGTGTTGAGGCAGCATGAGCAGCTTTAATCAACATAATTGGTACTATATTTCACAATCTACATTTCACAGTTTTCACAGCCTGAGTACTACACTTCACTAGTAGAAATCTCGAAATAAGTGATTGAAATTTCTAAATAAGTAAAGGCTGCAATAACGTTACAAAGTTATCAGCAGCGAATAAAATGTAAGAAAACTCAATTTTTTAACACATTAAAAAATAATATTTTAAATTTTTTATGTTACATATTAGGTTTTTTACAAAAAAATTTAAAATCAAATCAAATTAATAGAATAGTCAAAACTAACTCATTGTTGCTATGTATATTGCTATGTATATTAGAAAAAAATCTAAAATGAATGGTTATTAAGTTCTAAAGATTAATTAAATAATTTAAATAATTTAATTTATTTTATATATATATTTTTGAAATTGTAATCGTTAAAAATATTATAAAATTGAATTTATTTAAATCTTAATTATATATTTATTTATTGTTAATAATATTTATTTTAAATATCAATTGTATAATATAAAAAAAATTAAAACTATTCGTACATTGCTGTAAAAGTTAGCATAAAATATAAGTGGTCAAAAGGGACATTATTGGTGGAGTAGAATATACTCCATCCATGAAGTGAGTCATCGAATTAGATACTTTATAAGAAATTCCAGGTGGCACCAAGAAGGGGTTTGAGTGCAACACACTCAACCCCGTTTGTGCCGTCGTCGCTAGGAAATGGCATGCCCCATGCTCCCGTCAATCCATCTAATGTCGTCATCGGCACATTAGAGGGCCAATTATTCCAGCTTTGCTTGGCTGCCATGTCACCGATCTCGGTCACTGTCTCATCCCACTTGGGCTTGTATTTTCGCTACGCATTTTCGTTGGGCTTGATTGGTATTAAATATAAAATCCACCTTTATCAATATCTATTAAATGTAAATGTATGTATAATATCTTACACATTTTATAGTGTAATGGTTGGTGTTTTATATTTAGATGTATTTTGTAATTGTTGATGTTTTTTTTATTTAGATGTATTTGAACATAAACATGATAAATTGAATTTTAAAATAATTTATTTCCCAAACTAAGTGGATGAACAAATATTAATCTTTATAGCTTCAAATAATCTTTATAGCTTCAAATTTTTAATCGAAATATATGCAATAGAAGCATTACAACTTTGTTTTGCATTGTAATGATTATAGAAAGCAATTTCAAGTCATTTATTATTAAGTATTTAATATTGGCGTTGTTTAATTATTCTAAGTTTTTTGTTTTTTTGGCAAGGAGATATAAATTTGTAAGGAATTATAATTTTCTATTGTTTAAATTGTATCTCTAAATGTATAAATAGATTCAGCATGTTGAAAAACCTCTATAACACTAAAATTATGTAAAATTAACTACTCAAATTTACAAATATAACAATTTCTAACCAAATTTAAAATATCCCAAAAAAATAAAAAACCTAAAACTTTTAGACTATTCATCAATTTAAATAAACTATTAATTTATTTATAGACTTTAAAAAAACAAAAAATATCCTTAAACTTATATAAATCTTCAATATTAAAATTAGAAGAGAAACTTGAACGATACCTCTTTCTAATATATTAATATGTGGGTTTTGCGATCTCCATATTAACTTATTGAAATTTGTCAGTCCATTAGTTGAAATCTGTCATTCCACAAAACACAAAGCGTCGGAGATGCTAAGACTTCTACATAAACTATTATCAAATTGACATGATCATTTTCATTTAAATAGATACATATATTAATAAAATAAATAATACTTCCAACTTACGCAGGGAGATCGGCACTAGTGATGGCACTTGTCTTAGTATAAAATAGGGCATTGGATTCCATAGTTAAATATTGATATAAATAAGTTTGTGTTAAACAATATCGTTGTGATCTCATTTCAGCCATTAAAATATTGAACCTTGAATTATCTATAACTAAGGCATGCTAGATTTATAATTAATATATATCTACATAGGAAAAGTTTAATTAATATATATCTACATAGGAAAAGTTGTTTTAGCCGGTAATAACGAGATATAGCCATGAAGATGAATGATTAAATTTGTTATTATATTTTAAATTAGTTAAAATATTTTAATAATAATATTTTCTTAAATACATAGTATTTGACATGTTAATTAGGGGAATTTTAAAGTTTAAAAGGGAACTCCTAAAAAAATATAATAAAAAATTAAGAATTAGTTACTTTATGGGGAAGGTATATTATGCTTAGAAGGATTTAAACATGTTGCAAAAATTTAACAATACTGCATGCATTCTTTCTGC
Organism: Picea abies; assembly: GCA_900067695.1. Taxonomy (NCBI): domain Eukaryota; kingdom Viridiplantae; phylum Streptophyta; class Pinopsida; order Pinales; family Pinaceae; genus Picea; species Picea abies. Next base: position 12,975 of record CBVK0101080399.1, read on the forward strand.
ATACAACACTTATACCTTGTTAGACTAGAATGAATGCCATTTAGCCTTACTTTCGAGTGCTTCTTGCTTGTTTTAAGTAAGCTTTGGCTCCATACTCACTTGAGCACTTTTCATATTTAAATGCTCTGGTTACTAACATGTCTATGCTATTTCGACACAACCTCATATGCAAATGTGTGATTTCCTCTCATTTTAAGAACTGAAACTCATAAATCATATCACAAATTTTTCACACATTTCCTCTATGTCATTCACAACTTCTATACTTGAATTGGATATATTAAGCTTTCTGGAAACTTTGTATGTTCGTGTCTTCTCCTTTCGCAAGAGTCAACGTAGAATTATGATCTCAATGGATCAACTTATCATTAACCAACCCAACTAATGTGCGAACAAAAAGATCACTTACCCTTTTGATGCATTTTGCATTGTTCCACAATGGGCATGGCCTTGGACAAGTCACTACAGCCACTGACTTCAATCTTCTCTTTTTCAGCGTTTTCCAAGCTTAATCTTCCTGAAGGACCTCGATCCAGTCTCTCTCCACAACGATTCCAATTCAAGCAAGTCTTTCACTGTTATTCTCTCAGCGACCATTGCAACATCGTTTTGTCTTTGCTACAAATAACATTTTTCTGTTGTAAGTTTTCTCTTGATAAATCATGATTATTCCAAAGGGTTTTACCCTATTCTCTAGAATTGGAAGCTCATGCTCAGAGCTTCTACCCAACTCTCTTCTCTCTTAACAAATCAGTCGTTTCGCTCCATAACCAACAATCCCTTCAAAGATAGACTTATCTACACTCATGGTTACATACAGTCAAGCACAAATTTCCCTATTAATCAATATTCACCATTAAATTAGCATTCACAGGATGCATAAACATACACATGGGATTGACGAATTTGCCTTTCATTAATCAAATTAAATTGTACATGCTTAACAAAAATCCCGACCTAACTTCTTTTTTGGCTTGATCTTCTTATTTGCTTGGCCATCCCTATCTATCTGTGTCTGTAGGCTTACATTCACATATATAAAAAAGGAGCTCATTACAACCCTAACAGACTTCACAAGTTAATGGCAACGAATGCCTAAAGATAGATATTTGACTCTATCTCTTTTGATGACTCATATTCAGATATAATAATACTCCACCAAATTCTGCCACATAGTTCAGATTCGATTACAATAACTTATCTCCTAACTAATTACTCATCATTGTAGAACCTTCTAATTTTAAACTTTGAACTATGGATATGTTACAAAGTTTTTTTACAAAGACTTTTCAACCAAACCCCCTCTTGGGAAAACATCGATACCTTATGGTGTTTTCAACTTTGAATAGTTTGAGGAGAGTGAGATGCTCCTGCATCATACTCTCGAGGTAGAAAGAATTCATGACCTCCTCGTCATGTGTCTTCAGTACTTAAATCCTCTAGGATCCCAGAATTTATGTTGCAGTTTTCCAATTTCTCTGTTACATCCTTCCTTTGTCAATATCTTCAATCTTCCAGGATCCCAAATTGTGTTTTGTTGTTTCCCATACATCTTGTTGACCTAATCTCTTTCAGTCAACTTCACCTTGTTGTTGATTGTCCTTCTTTTGTTGTACCTTCTTCTGGTTATCTTCTTCATCAATGTCCACAACTTGTCAATTTCTTCATCTAATCTTGTCTTTGGTTGTCGAAGCTTACTGCCATCTCCTACTTGTTTCTACACATCTTCTTTGTGCATAAGAGTCACAAAACTATTACTAACCTATGACCCACACACTTGCTTCAATTTCTGCTAAAAAAATTTTGCAGCCCCCTTTTTATTATTGTTTTCCAAAACAATCTCTTCTTCCTCTAGTTTCAATTTGACATACTGAATTTGAACATTTTTGTTGGGTAGCTAGAGAGGTATTGGGGGAGACAATGGGGGGGGAAGAGGGCCCATAGTAATAATAGTGGAGGTCATTCAATGTAATGTGGACTAGGTCCACTATAGTATTATATAAGGCCCATTGTGGTAGTTAGATATAATAAATGTAAGAGGACTTCTTAGAAGGTTCCTCCTCTAGAATGTTCATAAGTGGTTGGTAGCACTATATAAAGGGGTTCAAACAATGTAATGAGACAAGTTGAGAAGGAGGTTGCCCACTCGAAAAGGCAAGTGAACAAGAGAGGATCCCTTCCATAATAGGATCCATTGTATGGTGTTTCCCTGCCCTAAGGCTTTGATACAATAAAGTGATGGTTTTCTATATTGTTTAATATATCTTGTGTGGTGATTGTATTCAAATATGTTAGGTACTGTTGTGGTATTTTGTATTCAAGTCTTTGGATCTTAACACAGAAGGAAGAAACTTAGACTTTGAGGATGATCAGGAACTTAATGGATGTTCCACAAATGAAGAGGCATTGGCAATGATGTTGGTAAGGAGGTATTGTATTCCTGAGATTAATGATTGGTGTATGCATGCAATTTATGAAGTAGATGAAAGTGGACAATTTTATAGAACTGTCATGAAGATTGATGAAGGTGATACCATCATGTATGATGAAGAATGCCTCTCAGGTGAAGATAGTTTTGAATTATTGCAGCAGAAGGAATGCATAGATGTGTTACTTAACAAAGGAGAAGTTCAGTATGAATATTTTGATACAACAAAGGATGAGCACAACAATTTTCTTAGTTTGGAAACAGAGGACATAATAAAGGAAGAAGTGAGTTTAGTTGCAGATTTGAAGACTGTTGGAGATGAAAACAACTAGGAAGAAGAACAACCATTGAAGGTTGTTACAACAAATGAAGATTTCAGAGAGGTGGAAAATTAGAAACCTCTAAAGGAATAACTACAATCCTAAAAGGATTGACAGTTAGATGATGCAGTTGATGATGAATCTGTGGATATTTCAAGTATAATTCCAAGTGAATTTATTGACTTGTATGAAGAAATGGAACTTATGGAAAAAGGGTTGTTGGAACAAAAGTGTTAAGTACCAAAGACCTGAATACAAAATACCACAATAGTACCAAATATATATGAATACAATCACTACACAAGATATACGAAACAATATAGAAAACCACCACTTTATTATATCAAACTCGTAGGGTAGGGAAACACCATACAATGGATCCTATTATGGAAGGGGTCATCTCCTGTTCACTTGCCTCTTCGAGGGGGAACCCTCCTAATGAACTTCAACTCCAAATACAATACTTCTCAACTTGTCTCATTACATTGTTTGAACCCCTTTATATAGTGCTACCAACCACCTATGAACATTCTAGAGGAGGAACTTTCTAGAAGTGGAACCTTCTAAGAAGTCCTCTTACATTTAGTATATCTAACTACCATAATGAGTATTATTTAATAATATAGTGGAGCTAGTCCAAATTACATTGAATATACATAACCACATTCACATTGGGTACCCCCCTAGGTACCCCATATTACCTCCCTAGGTATACTATATTGTCTTTGTGATTGACGTATCGTTCCTAATCGATAAAGGCACACAAAAATAAAACAAAATGAAAATGATCTGCAATATTTAGCACTTGCCTGACAACGACACAAAAAAGTGGTGGGCCTAGGAATAATAGAAATAATGCTACTTCCTCCTTGGACTATTACTCTACTTTTCAACTTGAGGTTTGTACAAACTTAATAGGTGTTGTGCAAAGTAAATGAAGAATGCACTAATAACAATATAGGTATAAGATTGATCAAGGTGATAAATGCATGAACCTAAATATAACTTGTGCAGGGAATCTAAATTGAAGAAAATAATTTGATATATTTGCATGAATGAAAGCAAACCAAATTGAAATAACTGTTGGACAACTAAGAGGGGGGGTGAATCAGTTGTTACCGTGCTTAAACAATTATGGTTCTTTGGTTGTCATCCCAGAAATGACAACTATCCATATACCAATCATTACAATTAGCCTCAAAATCATACCAAGCATAGACTTCTTGATTATATTCATCCTTGATGTCCACCAAAAGATATCTCTTCTCCATGCTAGCCAAGGAATCATGAATACTACGAAAACTATGCCTAAGTCCATCTGCAAAGTCATGCAATGTGTTATGCATTTGGGATTTGAATGCTTCAATCATCTGTAGAATTTCCTCGAGGGTTTGAGAGTGAATAGCCATTGGAAACACCACATAAAATATACCAAAAGAAAGCTCTGGAAATTCTCTATCCAATGGATCTGATCTGGTAGAAATTTGAGCACGCTGTGAAAAGTTATGGACTCTGCAATCTTGTCATCATCACGAAAACCCCCTAAAAATGGTTGATTTTAAATCAACGATATCTTCACTTCCGTAACTCTGATTTGGGATTATTATTATTATTATTATTATTATTATTTTGGTTTGGGTGAAATTGTGAGAGAAAATCATATCTGTAATTTGTTTGAGCAAATTCCACCCCATGTGCTACATAAATTAGAAAACTCTCGCGGTCGTCCACGAAAAAAACCCTGAAAAACAATAGATTTTAAAATGCCAATAAATTTACTTCTCGGACTCTATTTTGGACGATTTTTTTTCAAACTGGTTGTTTTTCTGAGAGGAACTCATATCTACAACCAATTTCTAAAAATTTTGCACAAAAATACACATAAATCACCCAAAATGTCACGACCCTCTTTGGCTTCTCCGGAAAAAACTACAAATATAGAAAAAAAATTGCCCACAATTCTTGCCAAGGAAAGTGCTCTAATACCAATTGTTAAGATCCAAAGACCTGAATACAAAATACCACAATAGTATCAAAGATATATAAATACAATCACCACACAAGATATATGAATCAATATAGAAAACCACCACTTTATTATATTAAACCCTTAGGGTAGAGGAACACCATACAATGGATCCTATTATGGAAGGGATCCTCTGATGTTCACTTGCCTCTTCAATGGAACAACCTCCTAATGATCTTCAACTCCAAATACAATACTTCTCAACTTGTCTCATTACATTGTTTGAACCCCTTTATATAGTTCTACTAACCACCTATAAACATTCTAGAGGAGGAACCTTCTAAGAAGTCATCTTACATTTATTATATCTAACTACCATAGTGAGCCTTATTTAATACTATAGTGGACATAGTCCAACCTACATTGAATGACCTCCACTATTATTACTATGGGCCCTCTGCCCCCTGACTACCTCTCTAGCTACTTAACATTCTGGTACTAGACTTCCTTCCACAATTCCATTGATTGGAATTTCAGTATTATTTCCTTCATGAGGAAACTCCCCATCATATAAACTTGCATACCCTACATTCACACACCAATTATCATATTTAAAATCAATAGGCTCTTTAGCCTCAACAGATGGTCCTGGCATCAAATTCTCATGTTGGTCTTTCAGACAATGTATGAAGCTCTCAACAGATTTCTCCTCAACATTACTCTCATCCTCACCAAGCAATGGTCCATGTTCTAGTTCACATACAAGGACTTCCTCTTGATACTCAACTGCTCTGAGTAATTCTTCCTTCAAATTAACATTCAACCTATGCTCCCACTTCACTTGCATCCTATGCCACTTCAATTTCTTTTGTATAGTCCATCCACACCTTTGGTATTCATCACTCCTCTGTAACAACTCCATCAATGAATAAAGATGAATTCTTATCTAGGCTATTTCTTTGTCATACTCTTCCTCATTCATATTCTTCCTTATTCCATTTGACTTTGAATATTCTTTCTCTCTACTGCGGCTTCTCTCTGAACCTCTGCAATGACTATCAATAGTCACCTTCTTCTCCATCTCAATACGTTTCTTCACACTTATGGTGAGTTACACTAAAACCTCTGGAACAACAAGTTTACCTCATCTTGCTACAAGTACCTCACCAAGCTTCTCTTCCTAAACTTGTTCTTTTGGTCACACTAGTTCTCCCTCTAGAACCTCTTGAGCATTCTCTTTGCTCCTTCTAGGCTCCTGCAATTTCTCTCACCTTCTCCTAAGAACATCTGCTTGTTCTCCCTCCTTCCAAACTCAGCTGGAATAGTTAAGGTTCTTCTGCCACACTTCTCCTTCACCTCGAAGCCTCTACTTGTTTCCTTAATCACTGCTTCAAAGTTGTGATCTTCTGATGAAATAATCTATAAATTGTTGCTAGTTGCACACTTAGAAATGTGTTTAAATAATAAGAACAATTATTTGTCAAATCTTTGTAGACCTGTTTCTCCAAGAACCTTGAGTTCTTTTCTACCAATCTCTGCAAGATTCTTCTATTACCAAACCTTCAAGGTGACTTCAAAACAACTTTTCCCAACTCTACTTCTTGACTGGAATTACCTATTTTTGGCTGCAATTTATTTGCTAGAGAACTCTTGTAGAGTCTCTACCTATCTTACAACCTTCATTGTCCAAAAAATTAAATCTGGCTTACTCTTACCAAGAGTATTGGTGCATTGCTTGAACAACACACCTAATCTTCCTCAACTTTGTCTTCAATGCCTTTCTCCACTTTCTGTTTGTGGGATGTTCCTGCTTTGATACCAATTGATGCAGGGGCCCTCAACACCCCTACTCTATCTCTTTTATAAACCCTTTCCCTTCTAGGATATAATCATTACCAGAACTCTATGTATGCCATAGAAATTTAATAGTGCTATAGGAATGTAAGTATGATTATAGGGATTTAAACATGTTGCAAAAAATTAACAATATTGTAGGCATTCTTTCTGCATACAACACTCATACCTTGTTGGACTGGAATGAATGCCATTTAGCCTTACCTTCCACTGCTTCCTTCTTGTCTTAACTAATATTTGGCTCCATACCCACTTGAGCGCTTCTCATATTTAAATGCTCTTCTTACTAATAGGTTTTATGATATTTCGAGATAGCCTCATAAACCTCATAAACAAATGTGTGATTTCCTCTCATAGTTAAGAACTGAAAACCACAAATCATATCACAGGTTGTTCACACATTTCCTCTATGCCATTCATGACTTCTATAATTGAACTGGATATATGAAGCTTTTCAGAAACTTCATATGTTCACCCCTTCTCCTTTCACAAGATTCCAAGTAGAATTATGATCTCAATGGATCAACTTCTCATTAACTAGCCCAACTAATGTGCGAACGAAAAAATCACTTACCCTTTTGATGTGTTATGCACCATTCCACAATGGGCATGGCCTTGGACAGGTCGCTACAACCACTAGCTTCAATCTTCTCTTTTTCAACGTTTTCCAAGATTAATCTTCCTTAAGGACCTCAATCCAATCTCTCTCCACAACGATTCCAATAAAAGCAAGTCTCTAACTACTATTCTCTCAACGAACATTACAACATTGTTTTGATTTTGCTACAAATAAAGTTTTTTTGTTGTAAGTTTGCTCTTTCTAAATCATGGTCTTATGTTGGGTTTACTTCTCTTCTCAATACCTCAACGCAGATATTAAATCTAATTTTCTCCCTTCAACCAGAATGCAACTACTAGAATTCCCAAGTCACACGACTTGGCCATTCCTTCATTGTTCACCCACATCTTCATTCTCACGATTGGATTCTTTGAATTGATTCCAATATCGATTCTTCCAAAGGGTTTTACCCTAATCTCTAGAACTAGAAGATCGTGCTCAGAGCTTCTATCCAACTCTCTTCTGTCTCAACAAATCAATCATTTCATTCCATAAGCAACAATCCATTCAAAGATAGATTGCTCTGCACTCAAGGTTATATACAATCAAGCACATATTTCCCTATTAATCAATATTCACCATTAAATTAGCATTCACAATATGTATAAACATACACACATGAATGACAAATCTGCTTTTCATTAATCAAATGAAACTGTACATACTTAACAAAAATCCTAACCTAACTTCTTCTATGGTCAGATATTCTTATTTTTTTGGCCATCCCTCTCTATTTATGCGTATAGGCTTACATTCAATACATATATAAAAAAGGATCTCATTAAAACCCTAACATACTTCCTAAGTTAATGAAAACGAATGCCTAAACATAGATATTTGACTTTATCTCTTTTGATGACTCATATTTAGATATAACAAGACTCCACCGAATTCTACCACATAATTCAGATTCAGTGACAATAACTTATCTCCTAAGTAATCACTCATCACGATAGAACCTTCTAATTTTAAACTTTGAACTATGGATATGTTACATAGTTTTTTTACAAATACTTTTCAACCAAACCCCCTCTTGGGAAAACATCGTGACCTTATGGTCTCTTCAACTTTGAAGAGTTTGAGGAGAGCAAGATGCTTCTGCATCACATATTTACAATTCATACTTTTACACTATAATTTATATAACATAGATGTTTAGTAATAAAAGAAACTCTTTATTGATGTGACTAGAAATAAAGTAATTTTGGGAATATGAATTGGAATTAGTCCATATATTGATTTTTTTTCTCTTCAATGCTCGCACTCCCTCCGCTATCCAATGTAACCTATTCCTCCTCAACATTTGTGCCACATCCATCGACCTCTATCCTCCCGTGTGCCTATTTCCGATGTCCTCCGCCATTCCCTTCTCTGTTTCCTTTCGGTCACGTGTCTGCACCTTTCTAAGTCTCACCCTCCGTAGGTGCTTATAACAAATTTATGCCCAGGTGTATGGTGTCTATATTTTTAATGTAAAGTTTGTTTTTGTTTCATCTTTTTTTAAGTATCTTTAGTGCTTTTCAGATGTCCAATACTTACTTAGTGCACGTCTCTACTCGTAGAACATGCAGAGAAAGAGAAGGATTTGGAGGTATTTATGACTTAATAAGTGCACAATCATAAATATTTATGTGAGTTATATTTTCCCTTTCTGTTATGGTTCAGAGTGGCTTATGTATTTTAAAAAATTTCAATTATTTAAATGTGTTTAAATTATGGAATTATAATTTAATTTTTTATTTTTATTTTTAAAACTAAAACATTTTTTTCTATTTATTTGTTTTTATATTAAAAATATTTTTAAAATATATATATGTTAAAATTATTTTACTTAAATTAGAAAGAGTATTTTAGGATAGCATCTCAAGAAGCAAAATCATCCTCCTCCTCTTATTCAAGGTATTATCGATCACATTTCTAAAAGTTTGGCTAAAACGAATATCAAAACCCTTTTCAAACTATGTAAAACCCTCAAATAGTTATTCAATGTTATCAAGGGCAAATTTGACCTGATGCTTGGCCCAAGAGTTTACTAAATTCCTTGCTCCTGTGGAAAATCATACATAGGCCAAACAAGTAGATCCTTTAAATCTCGTCTTAAAGAGCATATATCTGACACAACTCACAATCATATGTCTAAGTCAATTATTGATGAACACTCCTTCAATTCTAAACAGCTAATTTTTTTACCAAACCAAAATTTTGGCCTCAACCTCTCATCACTCCTCTCACATCATTTGGGAAGCATTATAAATTGAAAAACATCCTAATAATTTTAATCATGAACATACCTACAAACTGAGCTAGTCTTGGAAGCTCGTCATTCATCACCTCAGTCATTAGGCCTAATTAGTTATATTTATTTTTTTGACTCAATTTACTCTTTCCTAACCTTCTTTGTTTTGTTTTTCTTTTCCCTCATCATTCTCTCACTTGACGTATCTTTTCCCTTTCATCTAATTATACCTTTCAATTTATTACTATTTATTTTATTGTAGTTTCCCTTCTCTAATCCTCCTTCAGCTGATATTTCTAATCTACTTTATAAAATGTTCAAAATCCCCCACTCTTTTATTTTCTTATTATGTTTATTATCTTTTTATTTTTATCATCCCATATTTATAAATCCATGACTAATTTTTTCCTTATTCATAATGACTATTTTATTATTTGATAACCTATTCTCAACGTATTTCTCCTCATTTTATTCAAGGGTCATCTCTTAATATTTTCTAACATTTTAGCTTCTTTTATCTCCGATAATGGATGGAATGTCTACCGGAAAGGTGAGATATTTCAAAAATTCTTACACAATATATATTCAGAAAGTTTAATTCAAGCAATTCAAAAGTTACAAATATTATTAAAAATGTAATTAAGTGTATTTTATTTTAAATGGTTTTAAAATAATTTATTATCTTTAAAATATTAAAAGAGAAGCATTTGTGTAATATGAACAATTTCAAGGTCACTTATTTAAATGTTTTATGTATATTTTTCCTTTAAATTATTTGAGATTAAAATATATTTATGTTTTTTAATATTATTGTGATGATTTATTAAAAATAAATAAAAATGGTATGGGTGGTATTTTTATTTTATTTTCCTAATTTTAGATTTTGAACATCAACTTTTTTTTTGGACATATGACGCAAGTTATGTAACATGATTTCTTCTAGTCAAATATATTCATAACATAAATAAAATAAAATGGAAAAAAACTTGAAATCCAAATAAAATTTAAGAAAAATTATTGTAGCAAAATTTAAAAAGCAAACTAGCATATATCCATCTTAGCCCAAAATCTGAGCATTGAGAAGTTTGCACTTGTGTATATTTTGGGTCCCTCTCAATGCTTAATTGATTTAGGGCTAATATGGATATATGCTAGTCAGCTTTAGAAATGTCACCTTCATAGAAAAAATCCAACTTTTATTAGCACTTTGCATGTAAACAAACAATTTTAAGAAGATGCTAACCAACATTTAACATGCCACAACACCATTGTATAGGTGAAAAATGATGTTCTTTCAACATTCAAGTGTCGTTATTTGGATTTTTTAATCTTTAGAAACATCATAGGTAAATGTCCAAGCTTTTCTTTTAAGAATCCATGTTTTTTTTTTCTTTTTCAAAGAAATTTTCCTTCGAGAAAACACTCGAGTACTTCTCCTCTTTTTCGTGGATGGTTAGGGCACATGGTCGGTTAATAATAGGCCTTGAAGCCATTACAACATATCACTTGAGGGAATTGAACCTCGATGGAGGGGATCATAATCATTCCTCCCAACCACACAAGCTAAACCTATTTGAGTTTTAGAATCCATACTTGTAATGAAAGACAAAAAGATTAGTAATTGATACCAACATCCATTTCTAATCAACATTATCCGATGTCCTAAATCAACCATACTTTTAAATATTTGAGTCATCTACAAACATAAAAAAAAAAATTATTTCACCTTATAATTAATGTTTCAATCCTTGCACATTGATTGACATGGGACCTTTACTTTGAGTGTGAAAAAATGTCAGAAATTGATATTTCATTACTACAATATAGAGCCCTAGCGTTGAAACTAGTGTAGCCTGACAATACTCTTTTTTTGTTTTCACAATGGAAGTTGCAACACATTTGAGTGCATTGCAATTTGTGGTGTGTTAGTGTCATAAT